>JAZGTH010000014.1:1680000-1867500 GCA_036877525.1 Chromobotia macracanthus
GTCAGATGAAGTCCTTCTCTGGATATCTGCTCGTAACGCGAGTTTGTTCACGAACTTCAGGTCTGGTGTCAGTGAGATGAGATGCACGTTACACAGGCCACACGTTTATAAACTGCTGTTATCACGACCCGTACTGAGCCCGTTCACTCGAACCCGACCAGACCAGACCCGACCCGACCCGACCCGACAGCTGCTGACGGGCGGACAGGAAACAGCAATCGCAGGAAGGATCGAGGTATGCCCGCTTCTGGCGCAGCGGATCCAAGTTCTCTCGCTTGTTTTCTGCGGCTGAAACGCGGAGAAAAGTGCGAATAAACGCAACAAAACCGACGCGGTTTCGGTCCCTCGCTGCCGTGGCTGGAAATCGAAAGAGGGAAGATCGAGTCTGTGGGTTGGGAGTGCGGAGGGGAGGGAGGGACTTGTGGAGCACTTAAGGTGGATCATAAAGAAAAGTGAATAACATGAATGATCTGACTCTCTGTTAGTGTGCTCGTCGTTTATTGTGTTGAGACACCTTGATGGGCATTAAAATCTTTATGTAACGCTTTACAACATTTGCTAACACTAGCCAGTTACCCTTGTTATATTTTCATAACTGAAGCTGATGAATTAAACATCTTAGATGATGTTTCAAAGGCATAACAACCCTGTAACAGAATAAAGGGAGAACTGTAGTCTAATATCACAGCCAAACATCACTTCATTTTAGCAGGTTAATCCAAACGTGCCCTCATCAGTGTTAGTAAAGTTTAAACCCAGTTATTCTGGCTTCCTCGCTGAACCAGTAGCCCACAGGTGGCCCATTACTGCTGGTAGCCATGGTTACCCAGAATCCTGTCATCACTGGTCCTCTGTCTTCTGAGATTTCAGAGAGGTTTACCAGACTGTAGCATCTGTTTATAATGAGACTGTGCCTTGTTTGTTTTACATAATGCTGTAAATGTATTAAAACTTGCTACCCTTTACAGATATAAGTGCTAAGAGTTTGATAATAAATCAACAGCATTGTTTTGTAGGACAGATACAACACTACATGTAAATACATTGAGGCATTGAGGTTTCAGATGGAAAATGATATAACACACTTGCTGCACTGGGTTAGATTAAACGTGCAATGTCAGATAACCAATACAGAAATAAACTGGAGAAAGCAGGCACACTATATATCCATCAATGTTTTATTATTGATGCTTTTTTAATTGATGTCAGAGTTTTGCTCTCACAGGCATGATTTAGTTTACTATCTGGCACCTTCGCTGTGAAATGTGCCAGGAAAAGCTGTTCCTGTGTGTCCTTTAAAGTACACTTAACAGTGTGTGCTGCACAGCCACTCTTGCCCACCCATGGAGGTTTCAGATCAGCTAGCTGATGGAGACATGTCAGCTGTTGAAACTAAAGTTTCCATCAAATTACACTCTTAACATCACTTAATACATGATGATTGGATTTGCATGATGTAAACATACTGTAGTCCACACAAACACATAAAACACATTGTTATAATTTAGCCAAATTACCCGTTTTTTATGAATGTATACTAGTTACCCATAATGCACCTTTTCTGTTTTATTTTCAGGCTTTATTGTTCATGTCTGTAAACTCATCTGCAGTGTTGTCCTGACTCTACAGACACTGTGATCTCCTCTGAGGAACATTTTTCCAGCCTGCAGCCAGAGCTGTTGCTTTAAACTTTCACTCCTGGCAAAACAATTAAACGTGCTGCCAGGCTGATCTTCAGGCTCAGAAATCCATGAGCTCTGCAGTACAGCTGTGACAAAGCTTCTCCAAACAGGCCATATAAGGACACTTGAATGTAAGTCACTGTACAGCACATCATTTTTAACCATGTAAATATCCAGCTAGTGATTCAGCCTAGTGACCACACTAAGGCAGTTTGTAAGAGATTCTGGATGGGAAGAAACTCAAATCACAGAGTCTATATTTCAATTATTTTCCTGTATTTTCCAGCGGCATTCACATCACAATAAAGAACAATTCACTGTCAGCACACAAAACTTGTGTCTCTTAATTCATTCTGTGTGTGAGGCACCACATCAACAACTAAGAAAGCGAAACCAAATATTTGTTAAAAATGTCGATCAAAACCTGCATCCTACATGAACACTCTGGTATTTAAAACACTGAGAAGAAAAGCGTGTGAATGCATCAGCGTTACTATAGCTACAGAAAACGCAGGACTATTTCCATCATCAGCTCTGTTCAGGAAAAGGCAGAGACATTTTATGTGATTTATATGAGCTTGTTAAAAACACAAGTGAGCTTTTGTGCTAGTCAACCAGAAACCCTAACTTTCTCCATTTCCGGCCAATCACGTGGGGCCGTGACTCGACCATATGGATAATCTTTCAGTCAATTTCTTTCTTAAACCTAAAGTGTTTGAGACAATGGAATCTGCAAGCACACGAGATAATCCATCTAGATTTCCACTCTATGAGATGAGACCCAAGCAAATCCATTTTTTTGTCACAATTGTTCTGTTTTTAGGCAAGTCAAGTTTAATGGCTGAACAACATTTGTAAATTCTTCAGGTTCTAGAGCTGAACTGAAGTGTGTTTGCAGTGGCACACATTTGGTTCAGATTATGACGTTTTTGTTCAAATCTGTAATCCTAAAAGAAAAGTGTGAAATTGTGTTTCTGCTGCTGCAAAGCTTCTTTTGAGTTACGTCACCAGCGTGGGTTGTGCTGGACCTTTCTCCCACACATGGTACCGCTGCCTTATCATTAGCATGCAAGCCACACACACACATAATCCAGTATCCAGGCATTCACTTCAAACACCGACGCATTTCAGTCTGTATGCAGCCAGCAGCATCAGAGCATTGCAGTCAGGGAGCAAAATGCATCAAGAATGCACACTGCAGTACATGGCAAAAGCCATGTTTTCAAATAAGTAAGGTATGCATAAATGTATGAGGAACACCCAGGCATAAGAACACATTTTGTTGATCAGTTCTACTTAAAAGGCACTGGTTAAGCCTGTGAGAGCCTGACAAAAGCTGGGTTTCTGTCTCAGCTGTAAATTTATAATCACACCTCATATTCATCAAACTCAAGGGCTGTTTGCAATCCCAACCACATGAAACGATACCAGACATCAAAATCCCCTTTAATTCAATATGCAATTATGTGCTTAATCAATGCAAACTGAAATGTGAGTCATTTAAAAGCTGGCGTGCACCGAGTCCACATTCACAGAGAAGAGAAGCATTTAAATGAATTTAACCTGTAGTATTAGACCATACACTTTTAATGTAATTTAGTATTAGGACAGAAGTTGTTGTAGATTTACAGTACGCCACTAAATTATCATTGTATTTCTTTACTGTAGAAATGTAGAAATGGCAAACACCTCCATCAAAAGGTTTAATAGATCGTATCTGCCTGCCCTTATTTTTCCTCCCTCTGCGACTGTTCTCTCATGTCAAAGCAGCAGATAATAACACATTCACAGACTGTACTGCTTGCCTCAGTGATATTTCAGATAAGATGGCAGCAGGGCTGTTAAACGCCCACTGATATCTGATCTGTAAGATTGTACAGTTTGCAAACTAATGCTACTCACCAAACCATACAGCAATCCAGAAAATGGCTTGTGTTGGGATTACAGCTCATCAGCCACTCCCAACCTACATGAAAAACCATTGAAACAGCCTTAAAGAGTCATTTATTTCACATGAGCCTGCGAGAGTAACCCACTCATGAGAGCGGTTCAGCCACAACTGAAACCAATTCAGTGAAAAAATGTCAATGTCTATTTTAACTTGGAGAAAACTCTGCGAGGTAACAGCTGTGCTGAGCTCTGCTTAGTCACCATGAAACAGAGGTTAGTTATATATGATATTTAATGATAAAAATCTATTAACGTTACTGAAGAATATTTTTGATAACTCTGAGAGAACTTTCAGAGAATGTTAGTCCAAGAATGTTCCCTGTGAGCTGGGCACCAGCAACATCCACAATTAATGACAAAAATGTATCAGTACTAATTTTGCACTGTTAATTAGCTCACAAACATTCTGACATAAATGCAGGAGGTCATCCAGTAAACCAAAACTAATGCTGTAATGTTAGTTTTAATCTTATTGCAAAAACTTTAGTGTTAAGTAGTTAGTGGAATGTTAGTGGAAAATCTTATAAAGTTAACAAATGTTTGCATATCGTTCTCATAACCAAGTACCGATAATACAATGTCTAAGAAACTGGACGTTTAAACATTCCTAGCACTTAAAGAAATTTTTTGTTAATGTTTTTGTTACTTAATGGAAATGTTATGGAAACGTTTTTACAACCTACAAAATTGTTAGCTGGGATGGCCCATTCACTGCCAGTACTTCAGGCTATAGGAACTCTTGAATAACACACTCGTTCATCAGCATGTTTTCCCCTCACAAACCACAATATTATCATCACAAATGTGGTATCATCACAAATGTGGTATCATCACAAATGTTCTTTGGTTCCACCAGACCAGCAGTAATCTGAGTAAAGCCAGACTGCAGCAGGACTTTATCTCGTCCTGATTCTAACCTTAACCTAACCAGCCCTTAATCTCCACTAACTGTAAGCAAAACCCTACAGTAAATAATGGAGATGGGTACAGTATGCAGTGGTTTGTATGTATATTTTTGGGTTCAAAGCTTTACAATTGTTTCTTTCCTACCAAAAAGCCTCATATGCAAGTTGTCATACATATTCCAGCAGGATTTAATGAAAAGAGATCTGCTGTATGAAAAATAAAGAGAAAGAGTTCTATTAGCATTTCCATTCTTTATAATGTCATAATTCATCATTTCCATGCATTAATCATAATAGCTGCAGGAAAAGACGTCCTCGCTGATTGACTGATGAATCATAAGAACACGCCCAGTGCCGAGCCCTTCACCAATGAAAAATATAAAACATTTTAAATCTTAAATGTAACCAAATATTCAGTAATATTCAGCGCTGCTAGAATCTATAAGATACAATGAAATATTTGAGATGTACATGTAGATGAAAAAACAAAAATTGTCTGACTCAGCACAACTACTTTTGAGAGAGTTTTGGAAACCCATTAGCATCTGTCAGGTTCAGCACTTACCAGCAAATGTTAATTAGGCTGTGGTAACCAGCCAAACCCTGACAATAGTTTGAAGCTGACATCTGCAGTCCTCTGCCGTGTTCACACAGTTATTGGTGTGACACCTGATTCTACCCTCAAAACAAACCATTAGATCCAAAACAATGAAAAGTGCTCGCTCTAGAACTCTGTACATTTTCTCTAGAATTTCCCCCGAATTGTGTTTTTGTTTGGCGTTGGTTTTTGGCACTGGCATAAATATGCAGTCTGTTCCCACAGTGTTCCCTAAACAAAGCAACCAAAGTTTCCAGCTAACAGGAAACATTTTCAGAAGGTTGGCTAACATTCTCTAAAAGTTCTCTTAAGGTTATCAAGAACTCTCTTGTAGTATTGTTAGTAGAACTATAAAAAAATGTCACAGAATTGAAAAAACTGACCTTTAAACATTCAAGAACTTTCAAAATAACATTTCTAACATTATTGCTACTTAATGGAAACATTAGGGAAACTTTCTTACAACCTTACATATTGTTGTATTTGCTCTGCTTGAGTTTATTACAGTAGATCTCACCTGTCCTCTTCTCTAACTTACACCCCGTCCCCCCACCTCATCACCAACACTGTTACTGTTGAAAGAATGAATTAATAAAGGTTTTATTGGTGTAGTTTGTAAATGATGTGATTAAGTGATATCACACTGCACACACAAATCACATAAATAAAACATGTCAGTATGAAGAGAAGAATGATTGTGACAAACACTGAGATACAGTATGTGTTAACACTGACAGCAGAAGCAAGAGAGAGAGAGAGAGAGAGAGAGAGGGGGATGTGAGATACAGGCTTTCTTTTATACAGAAGCTCAGGAGTGTTGATTTAAAGGAACAGTGCACCAAAAATAATAGGAATAATGTTGTGGCCACTACTTCACATAAAAAGTGAATGGAGATTAAATGTCACACAACTCTATTGTATTTAAAGGTCAAGAGTCACATCTGAAGGGATTTGTGTGATGGCTTTCCAGACAACACACAAGATCCTCACAGAAGATCCTCACACCAAATCCTCTACTCTTAGCAGCTTGCTCATTTACTAAACACACGGGTATGAATGAAGATCGGTTCTCACCCTGCTTGCTCACTACTGCCCCCCGTTGATAAGGGCTTTATTTTAAGACGTGAAATTAAGTTTTGGTGATGATTAGGATGTGATGGGCATGATAACTCAGCTGGTATGGCTGGTATTTTATCTTTAAATGAAAAAATACAAACCTATAAAATAACCATTTGGAGATGTTAACATAAGTAATATTTTGTGATTTTGTAATATATCTTCTAAACTCTTGGAGTGACTAAAAGTTGAAAGTGACATATTGGTCATATTGGTATGAATGTGACCTCTGGAGTGAACACTAAACCAACCCTGCCCCACACTTCCTGCCTTCATATTCAAATCTCATTTGTGGATGTGCTCTGAACAAAAGGGATTTGAACACATTTGTTTTAAATACATTCATTTTATTGTACGAGGTTACTTTTAAAGCACACACATTAGGTGTTGTTTGTTTTGAATGATTTGCATAGCTTTTAAAACAGACATACAGTATTTTAATTAAAGTATTGACACAGATCAATCTTCTTGATTTGTATGTTAATCCCCTGTATGCTACATATCTGATCAAATATTAGACATATGTTAGACATTACTGCATTGACTACACAACTGCCACTTTTACTTATTGTACAGTTACTGTACATTAAAAATAACACTTAAAATAACTTAAACAAGGCCTTCAAAAAGATGTTTTACAGTCCAGATCAATAAATTAAAAATATATCAGAACATCATTACAACAAATGTAACCAATCAAATCTCATTTTATACATCAAATGTCCAGAGATAGAAAAATATGATCCATTATAACAATCTTGTCTTGTTTTTTCTCTCTGTCTTTCCTTTCAGGGTTATTTTTTGCTTAGTAATGATGGGTAATGATGGAACTGTTTCTTATCAGTGGTGTGGCTTTAATTGATGCAAGAAAGAAAAACTTTGTTCTGTCAAACCATTTCTCATAAACTGAGTCCAGATTTGAGTTCAAAGACAGACCGATTTTACTTACAAAAGACAGTGTGGGCTAACAACTTGCTTGGCATTTCAGAGGTTTCAGATATGTTGGCAAATGATATGTTACAGTCTCAGATTACAAAACAGGAGATTTATTCGGCAAATCTTTCTTTACTTTTCGATAAATTATAATCAATCTGCTTGATTACAGAGGTAAACGGTCTTGCAAGTGATAGAAAAATAATCCAGAATATTATTTCATTTTATTCCATATGAAGCACTATATTTACAAAAAACAACAACAGGCAAATGAATCTCCAAATGGCACATTGAACCACAAATAAGAGCTGTATTTGTTGGGCCTTAGTTTATATAATTTAGTGACATTATATACAGACTGTAGTAATGTAAGCTGCTGCTTCCACATTAACACACAGTGTGTTTCAACAAGCAGAATTACGCGTGTAAGGACACTTCCAAATCTTCTGCTTTCTCTATAATCTACGAATGACGAATCCACATGGCTTTGATGCAAAGATTTCAGTAACAGTCATATCAATATATAACCTTTCTTAGATATACAGAGTAAATAAAGGCCTGACAATTGTTTAAAACACTGCACAAGGTACGAGGTTTGCTGGTGATAAGGAGGGTTCTACAGCCCTGTGTTTGGTGAGGAGCAGAGGATCATGGGAAAGGAGGAGGCCAGCGGGAGTCCCAATGAGTTTTGAACTCTTCTACTGTAGAAACAGAGATGATGGAGAAAAAGTGTCCAATGAATTGTGATCCTTCATTTAAACAGCCCCAGCTGTGAGCAAAACAACAGATCATTCCAAACAATTTCCTATTGAGCACTGTTCAAACATCCTAACACAGTCCACAGTCGTCAATTGTGGCTATTTTCTCTTATTTGAACTGATAATTTTAATACCAGCAGGTCACATCAACCGAGCTTGACGACTTTGTCACAGTCCTCGGCCTGGTTTTACAACTTTACAAATTCCTTTACTGTGGCTATTTTCCTCCGTCTGGAACAAAACCTCACATCTCTCCTGGTCTCCTGGACACGTTCTTTCCTGTTCACATACCTGTTTTCTGTCCTCCCTGAGTGCCTGTACTGTACCCAGCTCTGGTAGCATATATTTACTGTACGGTATATATGCTAAAGTCACTGTGATGAGACCAAAAGCATCTATGAACCTGTAAACGTTTTCTACTTCCTGACTAGTTTTGTAGCTTTTGAAATAAGACCTCCATCCCCTGAAACATCTGATTCTTTGACCGGCTGTAGTTCTACTCCAGGTCCATCATTCACAGATGTTTTGAATGACAAGTGCAGGGAGATACAGATGCGAATGACCTCGCTTTACGAACAGACCTCCATCAGCATCCACACACACGGAAATAGTTTTCTCCACGGTGTACGTAATTGACAGAAAAACATTCCACAGAGGTGTAACGTATTTTGTAGGTTTTTAATCTTGATGTTTTCCATATCTGTGGGACACTCAGAAGGGTTCACCATCAGATCTGACAGCTGTGAGGGCTTGAGCTGAGAACATATGAGAAGATAGAAAACAAAAAGAACAAATATGGCCAAAACGCACTTTCCACAAGCATCCTGTACACATTTAGCTACGCTAGATATAATCATGTGCTTTACTAAATTTTCTTGCACCAGTTGTTGAGAAACAAAAGTATATACTTAAATATAATGATATTTAGAAAACATCTGAATGGCCACAAATGGAAAAATATTTTTTACTCCACAGTTTTGTAGCAGACTGCACACTTACTGTGTTTAGAAATGTAAGAAAAGACTTTGCATTATAATGCAATGTGAGCACGCTGCAAGCACATTAAAGCAATATTAGTGTAGAGTTTTCATGAAAGTTGACTACATATTCATTTTCAAATTGTCAATTAAATTGATTTGGCTGGTGAATAAATCAGCGTAACTGTTTTTCAGTAAAAGTCAATGGTTAAAGATTCGAGTTGGCTTAAAGGCTGTTTGGTCTTTGGGTCAAAACACTTGTACACAAAAAAACACTTGCCAGGTAAATACAGAAAACAGTGAAGCCGATCAGCACAGCTGCGGTCCACAATTCTGATAATAAATATTCAGCAAAACAAGATGAAAGTGCTAACAGTGACTCCTGGCTACAGATGAGTCTATTTACATATCAAAATCCACCGTTATACCAAAACAGTGTAAACACCTCACAGCTGTGCCGAACAAAACCAGCACGTTCAGCATTAATCACATTATAAACCCTGAACAGCCTATAAAAGAGGTTTTGTAATATAATATTGCGTACTGCTGCAGCAATAATACTTACAGTCTTTATATGAGCTCTGTATCTTTACATTTGAGAGCCCAGCTTTACTGAATGTGAAAGACTGTCTGAGCCAGTGTAGTAATGAGCAGGACGGTTCAAGGAGGTGGAGTTTGTTGTGTGGTGGGCGGACTCACCTTCATGATGTGGGAGGAGTTCCTGTACAGCAGAAGGGGGAGGGGCCAGGCTGGTTGGGGAGGCAGGGGGACTGGGGACAAACTGGGCTGTGATGCAGTGGAATCATGGGAAAAAAATAAGCATGAAGCAAAGAAAAATGAGAGTTGTGGATCAGAGAGGTACAATGAAGAGACAGAAGTCATGCTAAAACTATGGAATGACATGAAAGAAAACTATGGAACTAAGGAATTGCTTCCTATATAGTTGGATTAACTGCTGCCATTTTGTTTAAAGGCAAAGGTTAAATGAAACGATCAGCTCTGAAATTCACATGAACTGAAAGATGAAAATGATGAAAATGGTTCTCTCAGAATGCATTTCTATTTAGACTGATCTTGCTGTCTTTTCTCCAGTGAATCCAGATGGATCTGGACAATGTTCAGAGAGCTCATCTAAGAGATGTATAATATACTGTAAATGCAGACAGCAGTAAACATCTGTGATATTAAAAGTAAATATCAAATCATACTATTGTTTCTGTACAATGGGCAGCCTCAGCACTGAGGAGTGGTGAAGTGTGTGATGCAGGACACTGAGGGATGTGACAGAGGGGTCAATGGTTAGACAGTCGGGGTCACAGAGCACCCCGGCTCCTCAGGGAGGCGGGCGTCCTCACCGGACAGCAGCCAGCTGTGTCGGGAGGCCTCGGCTGCCAGCACGCAGGAGATCTCAATGCGCTTCTCCTGCTCCTGAAGCTGCTGCTCTGGGCCACTGGGGCCCTCCACAGGCCCGTCCGACACCGGCAGGTTCTGCATGCTGGAGCAAGACAGAATGAACACAATATGTCTTCACAGGTATATAAAGCAATTAATTTTACAGTTAAACTTTACATTCTAAATGTTACTCATTGTGCACATGAGGATATGATGCTATACTTTGATTTGGCGATGAGTGTCTTAATTCTCTCCACTTTCTTTTGCTTTTCCTGAAGCTCCTCTGGGCTGAGTGCTGTACTGGGCTCCGTGTCCAAGTATCGCTCAGGAATCAGGACTTTATCTGGAGTGGACAGCTGTAAACAAGAGGAGAAAAGAAACCTTCAGATGATAGTAACTGCTCTGCTTTAAAATGAAGTTAATGCACTTTTGGCATCATTCACTCCTCTGATCAGATCAGCTCAGATATGTTAATACAAACAGTAAACAGTGGCAGTGATGCTCATTGTGTTTCATGTACAGTGTGACTTCTAAACCTCTCTGCTGATATCCAAGTCGTAATGTTCAGGCTCCGCCTGTCGTCGCAGACGAGCAATTTCCTGTCTGGGTGACTCCACACCTTCCCCTCTCACGGCCGCCTCCAGACCCTTAATATCCACCTCATCAGCTGTCACTCGCCTCCGCACCTGGACAACAGAAGACTGATGGCTTATCAGGACTTGAGTGATCACAGAAACTTATGGATTCAAGATGATGATGGTTCAGCATACAGAAATATTAATGTCATGTTGTAAATTTCATCTAGTGGGGGTAATTTTTTAAACCCTTGATTCTAATGTAGCGAAGACGAATTCAACAATTGCCAATGGTAAAATATCAAAACAAAGTATGGTATTACGATATCTAATATGGTATTAGATGATATTTGCATGGTATTTTGATATATGCCTGGGGTCTCCAATCCATGTTCCTGGAGGTCCACAGACCTACAGAGTTTATCTCCAGTCAGTTTCAAAGATCTTGATGATCTGCTTCAGGTGTTGGAGCTGAACTCTGCAGCTCTGTGGACCTCACTGGAGACCTCTGATATCTGATGTCATGCTCCTGAAGAGCAACAGTGATAAACTGAGGTTTAGGTGTATGATGCTGACCACTCTGTAGTTGGTGGAGGCTTTGAAGCTGTCGTTGCTGGAGAGGTTGAGACTCCGCCTCTTTTCTCGGACAGAACTGCTCTGGTTTCTTCGTATTCTTTCGTTCTGCTCCTCCACACTCATTTTAGACTTCACTTCTACAGGGAACACAACACTCTTCGGTCTCTCCTGTGACACACAGATGCATCGCCATCACAGCTTGCATTACACAGGATTACCCATAATGCCACACAGTCTTAGCCACACTGAATCTGGATGCTAAATGCAGTTTCCCAAATGTTCTTGATTTATATGCCCTCACAGCCCCACCAGTAAGAGCTGAGCACCTCTTTAGCAACCCTGAATCAGAAATGTGTTCCTTTGAAAGGTAGGGTAGGTAATTTTAGAGAGGCTAGCAATACTAAGCTAGTTTTGAAAGCATAAAATGCAGCCCTTCCTTCAGAATGCTCTCCAAAGCCATGCCTCCTCCAACACACATGGACGTGCTGATGGAAGATTGTCTGTATGAGCAGGGTGTGCAGAGGTATGCAAATACATAGTTTGAAAGACAAGTAAGATATCCTATCATTGTATTCGGACTAAATGCAATGATTGGACAAAAATTTTGTGGTACTGTGATTTGCATTAAGTTACAGGTTACCATGGATTTTTATGCACACTGAGAAATTTGTGTTTGCCCTTTTATAACTGTTTGTTTGTTTTTTTTAATATATTTATTATATATTATTATATGATGTATTGTTACTGCTGCATATTTTACTGATTACAATATAAAAAACTCTAGCACAAACTTTACTCACCCTGGAAATGTGACCGCTGGGCACTTTTCTCAGCTGTACACCTTGAGAATTATTTCTCTCTTCTGGTGGTGACTTGATTCTGAGTGAAACAACTTCAACTACACAAGAGAAATGTAAATCAAAAATACAGTGTGCATTCATAAGCAAATGTGCACTGACATTACTGTACAGCAATAAAACCTTGCTGACTCCCCAACATCAGGAGGTAAACACATCACAGAAGCACAACACAGCTACTGTGAGGAATCGTACCTTTATTTTGGTTGGACTGTCTGTCTTGCTGTGAATTAAAGTCACTGGACGTTTCTCCCTGTGAGCTGAAGTTGTGCTGGAATAGAGCATTACAAATGTAAACCGTCCTGAAGTAACTGAATTTCATAATTAGAATTTGGAACCAACAATAATCTGATATAAATCTCATAAAAATGAGATTCTAATGGATAAACTTTTTTTATTATCAGTTTATTTTTTTCCAGTTTATGATTCTCGTTATCCAGAAGATAGCCTTATTTTACTCAGCAGTTTAGGATTTGATTCCATTTAAGATGGTTTCAAATTATGACAGAAATATCAGTAATAATCCTGAACAAAGTTTTTTGGACTAGGAACATTTTTCACTTTCCACAAACACCTACGCTCTTTAAAAAAAGGTTCTTTATAGGTTCCTCACAGCGCTACCAGTTATGGTTCCCCAAACCTTTCAGTCTAAAAGTCTTAAAATAACCATTTCTTTCTTATCTTTTCATAGTCTAAAGTTTACATTTTATAAATAAGAAAGGGTTCATATATGTTAAAGGTTCTTTATGGAACCATACAGCCAAAATGAAAGTTGAAATTATAATGTAATGGTGTTTGGTTTAAAATAAACAGTACAGTACAGTAATAAATGATAAAATAAACAAAACAATGGAGTCACAAATGAAGACATGCTTTTAAGTAAAGTGAAAGATGAAGTTGTGGCTTTTTATTAAAATGTGGGATGGGGTTGTAAATATGATTATAACTTATTATGGACACGGGTGTGAAAATGGGACATTTTCACACACTTCTCTGAAATACCTTTCTGCTGCTCAACTCTTCATGGTCCTGGTGGCTTTCCAGATGGAGCCTGGCATTCCTGTCCAAGGGCAGGGGAGGTATGGAGGGGGAAACGGGCTGGTATGATTTAGGAAGTGGAGGACGTGGAGGGCACACCTCCTGTGGCAGGAAGGGAGGAGAGAAACAGAGGAAGAGGGCAACAGGGAGAAGGGAAGAAGGAGGGACAGAATCACATGTAAGGAAAAAAGAGAGATGGAGAAGCTGTGCGTCAAGATGACTAGGCCAGGAGGAAAGAATCATGGGAAGGCACGGAACCCTCATCACGTTCATTAATAAACAGTGATCTGCACACAGCTATACTGTCAACCAGCAATTGTCCTGTTTACTGTAAATGAAAACCTTTTTCACCATCAGCTAATCAAGGCTTGGGACACTTCTGTGACCTTAAGTTTAGGGTGAGAAAACAAAATGTGCAGTTCAGTTAGATGCAGATTTACATACAGTAAGTATACATACTATAAGCCAGGGTCACCTCTGAAGTGTACTATGAATCACACATGACCAAGCAACCAAGAGTGACTAGAGCTAAAATAAACTAGATAATTAAAAACTCTAACCCTTTTAATCGATTCAATTGTGAATCGAGTCTCCTGTATGTTTCAAGTGCAGAGTGCTAGTTATGTGCTGTGCAGAGATAGTGCCTATGTAGGGTGCCCAAAATAGGTCACTTGTGAGAATCCATGACAGCATGGAGTAACAAGCAAATTGCTTTTGTATCCCACATTTACACTTTCGAACCCTGCTTATGCTAGTTGTGCTTTATCTTGTTATGAGATTAGTAACATGTGAAATGACATTATCAGAATGACATAATCAAAGCCACATGGCTTTCTTTTAAATGAGCCTTTGGAACAAATACAGAGTATAATGAACTACAGTTACACCACAAGCCTGAAGATACTAAGCCAGCTGATTTCATTGACTATACAGTGAAAGCCCTGACTTATAGGCCTGATTTATTTGATATGAGCAAAGATTAAACAACTAGTACCAACTAGATTGTGTTTGTGTAAGAGTGTGTGTACACAGTGTGTTTGTGTAAGAGTGTGTTTGTGAAAGAGTGTGTGTGTGTACACAGTGTGTTTGTGTAAGAGTGTGTGTGTGTACAGAGTGTGTTTGTGTAAGAGTGTGTGTGTACACAGTGTGTTTGTGTAAGAGTGTGTGTGTACACAGTGTGTTTGTGTAAGAGTGTGTGTGTACACAGTGTGTTTGTGTAAAAGAGTTGTGTACACAGTGTGTTTGTGGTACAGAGTTTGTGTACACAGTGTGTTTGTGTAAGAGTGTGTGTACACAGTGTGTTTGTGTAAGAGTGTGTGTGTACACGGTGTGTTTGTGTAAGAGTGTGTGTGTACAGAGTGTGTTTGTGTAAGAGTGTGTGTACACAGTGTGTTTGTGTAAGAGTGTGTGTGTACACGGTGTGTTTGTGTAAGAGTGTGTGTGTACACAGTGTGTTTGTGGTAGAGAGTTTGTGTACACAGTGTGTTTGTGAAAGAGTGTGTGTGTACAGAGTGTGTTTGTGAAAGAGTGTGTGTGCACAGTGTGTTTGTTGAAGAGTGTGTGTGTACAGAGTGTGTTTGTGTAAGAGTGTGTGTGTACACAGTGTGTTTGTGTAAGAGTGTGTGTGTACACAGTGTGTTTGTGAAAGAGTGTGTGTGTACAGAGTGTGTTTGTGTAAGAGTGTGTGTGTACACAGTGTGTTTGTGTAAGAGTGTGTGTGTACAGAGTGTGTTTGTGTAAGAGTGTGTGTACACAGTGTGTTTGTGTAAGAGTGTGTGTGTACACAGTGTGTTTGTGTAAGAGTGTGTTTGTTGAAGAGTGTGTGTAATACCTCTGTGGCCAGATGTTTAGTGGGAGAGATGTGAGATCCAGGTGAGAATGGACTGAGAGGACTTGCCACACTCACTGAACTCATGGGGCTGGCTGGACTGTTTGAGCTGTAAGACCCCGATGCTCCACTGACTACTGAGAGAAAAAACAAATCAACTTTACTGACACACCACTAAAACACAGAAGTACAGCAGAGGGTGAAATTCTGCAAGTACATACTCCAGACAGTGTTTTACAACAATATACAAAATACAAATAATGTACAGTATACAATATAAACACATGATACAAAATAAACACAATATATTTGAACAGTTACAAGATTTTTTTTACAGTACAATACAGTATATACACAAATTAAACAGATTCACAAATACAGTACAGAGAGAGAGAGAACAAGAGAAAAAATATGCCTAAAAATCTGCAGATTTCCAGTTATGCTGGATCGATAATGTCAAAGTATCCTAAAGTTTCTTACGGTAATATTTTACTGTAATATAGTACTGTAATACTGTCTCTCTCCAGCTCTCTCTCTGACACTTTGAAAGCTGTGTGGGGTCTGTGAGCAGTATGAGGGGGGCACATTCAGTTCTCTGACCTCTGTGCTTGGCTGTGTCTGTGCTGCGGGATGATTTGTTTTTGTGTAGCCCTTCCAAAACATCCTGAACCCTCCAAAACTCTTTCTGAATGTGCGTGTGTACCAGCTCACTCTGAAGAGACGGGAGGAGAGAGCGTTCTGTCAGACAAGCTGTTCCCTGAATCATTAAACACATGCAGTACTAAAGCTGCAGTGTGTAACGACTGACTGTCTACCGTCATCTCTGTTTGAAACATAACATTGCAGGTTACTTGCAGAGTTATTATCTTAACTTAGATGACAAATCTCAGCTGTAAGAACAAGATCTTTTAAGAACGAGGAGGTCTCGACACACCTGTCTGCCTGCATTCAGCTGCTCCCATAAGTCACTGTGAATACAGTTCACCTCATCCTCCAGAGCAACAAACTCCATCTGAGTGGTGATCAAAACCTGTGTAGATGAAGAAACATCTGAGATTATGTTCCAAAGCTACTCTTTCACATGTAAAGAGATTCACATCTAAACATGCTTTTCAATTCATACAGGATATCATAAAAAAACAATCATCTTAAGTTATTTATGTCACAGTAAATGAAGCGTGATTGGTCGTCTTACACTGGAGGCCTGAGACAGCTGTCCTCTGATGTTGATCAGTTTGTTTTGTAGACTTTCCTTCTTCAGCTGAAGTTTCTCCAGCACCAGTGGCTGGTTTCTGTACAGCTCCATCTCCTGATGTGTGGCCAACAGCACCCCCTCTAGACTGTCCTGGAAATTCAGAAAACATTCAGTCAGTATTCAGGTAGTATACGTTTATTTAAAGCTGAAATCCCTTTATTTTTATATGAAGCTGCAACCTTTTCCATTCTCAATCGATGAACTACAGCCTCCTGTTCTTTCAGCACTCGATTCTGTTCACACAGACGATCAAGAAGTTTCTGAACAGAAAAAAAACATGTCACTAATCTGTTGCTAAAAGTGATTTTTTTACATGTTACAAATAATGTCATTGAAGAGTAAAATGACTCACATTCGTCTCAGTCTCATTAAGCTGCAGTGTGGGATGTACGTCACCATAAACATCGCGGAATGGAGGCGTCTACAAACAGTGCAGGAGAAATACAGCCACAGCATCAGTGAAATTAAGTGTTTTGGTTTATAGACCGCCAACTTCTGGATATTTAACACTGGATATTAAACATTTCCAAAATTAATAATAACAAAAAACTTCCAAAACGTTCTCATAAAGACCCAATGAAATCACTTTACAGAGGCAGGGTGTGTTTGTTTCGTAGTTACTAGTCAAACAGGAGGTCTGGGCCATAAACCTTTTTTTAACTTTTTAACTAGTCAGGTAAGTCACTATTATTTTTGTTCTATATTTCCAGAAGAAAGAGACTACAGAACATTATAAATGTGCTTTACACTAGCACAACGTTCACAGAGACTAAAAGCCGCAAAACTCACATTTTGAATTCATTGAGTCTCTAAGCAAACAAAAACTCATGAGTCGCTGCATGAAGATGTGCTGTTTGCAAAAGCCATTCCTAAATTCTGTGTGCAGGATTAGCCTCACTGTGCCACGGCTATACAGTGAAAAATGGCTTTGTGCTTTGTGGTATGAGATGAGTGGATA
The DNA here is from genome assembly GCA_036877525.1 of Chromobotia macracanthus. NCBI lineage: Eukaryota > Metazoa > Chordata > Actinopteri > Cypriniformes > Botiidae > Chromobotia > Chromobotia macracanthus. Next base: position 1,697,399 of record JAZGTH010000014.1, read on the forward strand.
AGACACAAGCACAGATGATAACAGTGAGACATGCAATACACAACAATCACAATATGAAAGATGTGATACCAAGATAGGCAAACAAGGACTTCTGACAAAAAAGAAAGTCTTCAACCAATAAAAACCAAAGAGAAACTGAATATTGTGACTCCAACAGCTTAACTAAATAACTTAACTTAAAACTATAACTAAAGCACCATAGAAACATCCAACATGCCACATACACTGTGAATCACACAGAGAGTCAGGCTGTTATAGCATCAGAAAGTCCTGATTAAGTCGAGTTGTGCAACAAAAAGGCTGAACTGAGGTCAGGGTTCAAGTAACACCTATATTACACCAGCCTGCCTCTCCAAAACACTTGTGTCTTTCTTACTTGTGGAAATAGCTTTATTTGAGGAGAGGAACGATCAACCCTTCTGGTTACCATGCCGATTAGGTGACCACTCTCTGTCATCTAGAGCAAAACACACCATCATTCACTTGTCGAACACCTGGCTGTACCTCTGATTCTAAATATAAGAGCTCTGTTCAAAAACCTAGTGAGCCACCATGCTGTCTACTGTCTTTGTAGGCAGCTGTTTTTATAGGCAATCTTAATTAGAAAACGTTAGCCAGCATTCTGAAAATGTTCCCTGTTGGAAAATAAGCTGGAAATCAGCTGTCAGGTTAGACACTTATTAGCCGTCATGGGTGAAGCTCCTACCTGCTGATCTAGATACTTCAGGTTCCTCTGGAGTTGCAGGTCTAAAATCTCTTCCTGAGGTGAGCAGTGACGCGTCAGCAAAGTCCAGCAGCAGGAAACAGCAACAGAGACAAAGACAGAGACAACATGACAGAGACCGAAACACAGAAACACGTGCTGATTGTGGCATTGATTATCACAGTGAAACGTACGTAAGAACATTCATACACATGCACAGACAAACTTCACCCTCTCAATCACTCAATAGCCACCACAGTGCACTTGATCTGTGATACACACAAATTAGCAGCATCACGTGATTTTTTTATTCTTAGCTGATGAGGCTGCAATTGGTTTGTGTTTAGATAAAAACATGCTTTTTGTTTAAAAAACAAATGTTTAAAAGCTTGGACGTACCATTTTGCTGTGGAGAGAGGGGGATGCCGGGTAACTGTGATGGTACATTTCATGGCTATATGAGCGGTGATCTCCAAGAAAATCATACTGAAAAAGAATCAATTATGGTAATTTAGTCCACGCCCACAGTCTGCTCACTGACCGTCTGATCGTGTAAAACACTGATTCAATTCTCCAGTTGAAACCTTGATGAACAAAAAAGGGCTTTTTTTAAAAAAAAAATGACCTACCCTGTCTTCAGATTTTGATGGTCTGACTAGTGCTGTCTCTTTGTGTGTTTGGTAACTGACAGATGTTTACCTTAGGTGAGCTGAATGATCTACGCAGTCCGTAAGCTGAGGGGTCAGCATATACTCCCTCCTCTCTGAACTGTCCGGGCACCAGATCAAACCTGGCGCTGGGCGATCGGGCGGGCGAGACAAAGCTGTGTGGAGAATAACGCCCTCCAGAAGAGGAAGAGTGCAAGCGAGGAACGGACCGTGACCGCGGCTGAATGGAAAGGCGTCGCATGGAGTTCTGCGCTGAATCCAGCTGCTGGTAATATGCAGGGTGAGTCCCCTGGGGCTCCATCATCCACTGAGGGTCTCGAGGTTGCCCATACAGGAGTCCGTCTCGCAGTGACCGTCTTCTCTCCTCCACAGTCCAGCGAAGGGATGGCCGATCGTACACGGCCGACATGGAGCAGATGCTCTTGGGGCGAACACTGGCCGGGTTGAGCCGGTATTCCTCTACAAATGGAGGCCTGCCGTACACACCACAGTAATCTGGTAATATACCGCGGTTTACTGTGGAATACCTGGATGGACTAAGAGAGAAGACATACAAAAACTGAAGCTATGATTGAAGTCTATTCTCTCACTGCTAAAGTCAGAGTCTTTTCTATTAAATATAAGTGGACAAAGAAGTGTCCTGTAGCTCAACTAGTACAGCATTTTGTTGTGCATTAATGTACATTATACTGAAGCCACAACCGACCACTACTGTTCAATTTTACACCGTAAAAATTTACAATCTGTAACAAACATATGTAAACAAACAGTTTAAAACGGAGGAATGCAGTACAAGGCCTTTTTTGCTCACACATTTGAAAAAGCAGACGTATTGTTCTCATTTTCAGTGGTATTTTTGGCACAAGCCCTGATTCCTTTCTGACTGCTGATATTCAGTCTATACAGTTTTGTTTCTCTCACCTGCGGCCATCGTCCGGTGGCACCACGGGTCTGCGCTGGCTGACCCACTGCTGCAGCTGGCTCATGGAGCTCTGTCTCTGGGCGAGGGTCTCTGGAGCCGTTCTGGGCATGAAACCTCTCCGCATCACCACGTTCTCTTCCGGTGGCTCTTGCACGTCCCTCACGTTCTCCTGAGACTGATATTTTGAACCATTTGAAGGAACACAGTTACCCCATCCATTGGGTTGATGAGCTGCCATGCCCCCTTTCTCCCCCGTCCTGACCTCTATATATGCGGTCACAGGGGGGGTAGGCGTGATGTCTCTGGTCTTTAGCCCATAGAGCTCATGTTTGACAGGTTCACAAGGGTCTGGCCGCTGGCTGTTGTTCTCTGTGTCAGAACTGGGTTCCAGTCTTTTGGCCACCATGTTGTTTTGGTCAGCTGCAGGAGTGGGCTCGGATTTATCTCTGCAGGACAGCGAGAGAGAGAGAGAGAGAGAGAGAGAGAGAGAGAGAAAGACAGAAAGAAAGAAAAAAAGATGAAAGATACAGCAATGCTGGGTGATCAAAAACTTTCATTTTTTATTACACTGCATGCACATATATGTGTGTGCCTTTGTGTGTGTATTTCTCTGTGTGTGTGTGTGTCTGTCTCTCTGTATGTATGTGTGTGTGTGTCTCTCTGCGTGTATATGTGTGTGTACCTGGAAGTTGTCTGCTCTTGGACCCGAGCAGCCTCACTCATGGCTTGGATCCACTCTTCCTGCTCTTTACGGCTGTCTGCACTGAAGTAGTATGTTCGCGTGCCTGCGTGCTCTACCTGCAAACAGAATGTAATACTGCCTTTTAAATCTTCACTCTCCTCTCTCTCCTCTTCCTCTTCATCCCTCCAAACCTGCAACAGAAGAAGAGAGAAACATTGCTGAATCATCCTGCAGTCACTCCCGTTATGCAAGAACGTACAGGAAAAACAGAGCATGCAAAACAATATAGCACATGCAAAAATTCATTCAAGTTACAGCTGTTACACATAACACTGTATGCATGAAAGATATCCCAGCTAACAATTATAGGTTGTAAGAATGTTTCCATAATGCTTCCATTAGGCAACACCATGTGAGTCTGATCTTGTTAACTGGAGTCATGCAGTTACAGACGCTAAAATGAGTGCTCTGAATTACCTACTAACAAGGGCTCATCTGCACACTGGAGGTCCACTTACTGGGGAATCCTCGGGGACGTGGGATTATTGGGAACAGAGGAGAAAAACTACATGAATATGACTAGGTCAGACATGAAGGTCAACTCTAGGATTGGACTCTAACCTAACCGGTTAGATGTATAGAGCTAGATGTGGTTAACATCAGGTTTGGTGAGTTATATTTATGACGTATAGGATAAGAGGATAACAGTGAGTATCAGTGTGGCTTTGATTTGTTATAAAGTATTTCAAATGCAACACATCAGTCATTATACATGTGTAATGCACACAGACAGTCAAAGTAAATCTGTGATACATGAAAGAAGAGACTGACTACAAACACTTGTCCAAAACACTGCAGCTTGAAACTTGTCCACATGGGGGCAACACAGAATAATGCAAAGTTCATTGACAAAGCATCAAACACACAATAACAGTAACATGTATGAGTTTCTGTAGACCGCCAATTAATACACAGCAACACAGTATGTTAATGATCTAATGATAATGTTATGATGTGTGTTATGAAACACATCTGCTGCGTGTAGTTCAGATATTACCCAGAATGCACCATGTCTAATTTAATACAGTCTCACATGCAGGCCAAGCAAAAACATAAGTATAAAAAGTCATCACAACAAAGCTCCATGGAAAAGTTTTCCCATGAAATCAGACAGCTCAAATTAAAGATCCGTGGGCTCACACTCACCACCTCACCACCTGCAATCATGATGAAAATATATATCTGACATGATGTGTGCCTTCACAAACATATGAAAGACGCAAAGTCCACTGCGTGTGAGTGTGAATGTGAGTGTGAATGTGTGTGTGTGTGCCGTATCAGTGGGTTTTGTGGTTTGAAGGCAGTCTGTTAATCTGATGAATTCAAAACACTTCACAATCACTTTCTTCACAGGAATCACAGGTTGGCTGTGCTGCCCTGACACTGAATATCATGTTTACCTGTTCCTGCTACAGTCACAACAGCACACTGTACCCAAACAACACAAACGTCACCAACCTTAAAGGCAAACCTGCGGCTCATGTTGTCTGACGGCTGGACTGGTCCAATCTTGAAGCTCAGTAGAGGAAGACTGCCTAAGACACCTTCTTCTCTCTCATCTGAACCCAAGAAACACAAGAAAACATTACTGACAAAGAAATGAGAAAACTAACAACATCCAACAAGAAAAGCTCAATATCATCCAACCTTGGTTTTAAAAGCTGATCATTTAAGTGTGCGATTTGGTGATATCCTGTTTTAGATCAGAAAAGTAAATTTTTCTTGTGCTGGTGGTGATGATGTACATCAGTAATGAAAATCCAAGTCATAGGTAAACAGGTAGGCAAATCTCATAATAAATGTCCATGTTATACCAGCGCAACGTGTAATGACACACATTAAAATTGTAGCGCGACCAGACGCTGCGAATCAACCGGGATTCGGTGATCAAGTCTCTGCTGTCAGGGAAAATGCAGTTCCTTTAACTGTGGAACATTTCTGTTCCACAGAAGGTCCTTTGTAGTGAAAAAGGTTCTTTAGAACCTGTAAGGTAAGAAAGAAATGGTTCTTTCAAGAACCTTTGACTGAATGGTTCTTTGGGGAAGCAAATATGGTTCCTCTATGGTATGAATGTAAAGAACCTTTATTTTTAAGAATGTATGGCAGTTACAGCCCTGTTTACAGCTCTCGCTCTCTCTTATGGCACAAAAACAGAAGGTTTTTTCTTTGTGGAAATAAAAACAGCGTTTAACTCTTTTTATTCTACCCACATAAACTGCAAAACACGCATATCCCCATGACATGAATTGAAGTGTTATTTTAAAGATTAAACTGGTTATGATTGAAATACATCACACAATCACACAACTTCTGCGCTCTGGGTAACTCAGTGGAGTGTTAAACAAATCCACCAGCCCTGCGCTTCCGGATAAAGTTAACATTTACATACTTAACTGAGAAACTGACCTTTATAGTAGAAGAGACATCTGTCTGTTAGCACAAACCAGCGCTTATTCCACTGTTTCACTCCACTGCTTGCCTGCATCCCAAAACACAAGAAAACCAGAAAGGGGTTGCAGTTGCATTGCAATTATGTTAATATGACGTTATTTAAACAGATTACAGAGTAATGTCTTTGGGCTTTGTGTGTGAGTTTTTGTGTGTGGTTTAAGGGTGAGTAACAGCACCTGTTTGTGCAGCCAGCCCTGTCGGGTCACTTCTGCATTGGGGTTGCGACGCATTGAGTTGGATCGCTTACCGAATGTGGCAGCTCTTCTGGGCGTGCGTGTGCCCTGCTGGGGAAAGTAATGTTTATATAATAGCATCACCAGTAAACACACTTTCTGGGTAATGAATGATAATGGGAATAAATTAGAGAGAGTAGACTTCCAAAACAGCTAAACAATGAGATGATGCTTGTGGATGCAGCTGCTGTACTGACCCGTGTGTAGCTCTGGGGGTCCAAGGGCGTCTTTGAAACCGTATTGAGATTGTTACCATTGCTACTGGTTTCCCTGGATTTGTTTGAGGGCCCTCTGCCACTCGCCTTGCCGTTCATTTCTGAACCGGAGCTCCTGCGAGTACACACACAATGGGCCATCCTGCATTTAATGCACCAATGCAGAAAAATCACTTTCAATCTAATACACTGAACAACTGTGCTGGGGAAAAACGGCAAGATTATGGGATGGGAACTCACAGGCACACAGTGACCAGCTATTTTTATTCCCAACTGGCACAAGTGCATGGCCGCACCCCTGAGACTGCAGTTTTAAAACATGCAATGGTTCGCAAAGAATGCAGTTGGAATTGCAAGCCCACTGGACAATAAAGACAGAGAGACAGCTGTGGTGGATGCAGGTCAATCGAATTGATCTTACTGGGTATCCCAGGCCTCTCCAAACAACCTTCAATCCACGTACAAGAAAGACAGTTGAATTTACAACTAATTCCCAAGCGGGCCGCGTGACTAAATCTTTGAAGGCACACTACACTCAGCGGTCATGTTTTATAGCCATACACAAGTCATTAACAGTCTCTGAAGCAAAAATAAACAAATAAATTACACATATGTAACACATATGGACTAGAGTATGCACACACATAAACGCACACACTCATTGGTGTGTAGAAAGTGGGCAAACACACAACAGTAGCACTTACTACATTAGGGCATGACACACAAGAAACATCCTGGTGCTAATTATCCAGGTGTTATTTAACCCAGGCTAAAACAGCAGCTGTGTTCCGGTGGCTATTTGCATTGTAGTAGGAAATGGATAAAATGAACCTGTGAAAAGATCTCTGCTATAAAGACATTAGTCCTTTCTTAACGTATGACTGAATGAATCGACTCTCAACTCAGTGTTGCATTGATCCAGTAAACTGCAGAATCTTGGGAGAGGTAAGAGGCATTCTCTGTTCATGAGAATAATGTTACTAAATTTCTAAGATATCTGATTTCATCTCAGTCTATTTAATGAAACACTCTCTCTGTAATTTGACAGTTTGTATATTCGTGTTTTAGCAAATGAATAGCAATTATGACGCTATACAAAACTCTCATAAATCGGGGCTTGTCTGAGAAAATCTGTTGCTTTTCTGTGCCAGCAGTTTCTTTAGTACAGGGTCTGTAAATAAACATGCTGCGTATGCTGGTTATTTCTGTACAGTATTTAGTACTTCTATCCAGTATCTGACAGTGTACAGAAAATATTCAACTGTTCAAGGATCTGTCTGTTGCTCACAAACTGGTCACCCATTTTAACTAGGTAAACCATTTTAAACCTGAGCAGCATAGACCATATTTGTCTTATGACTTTACTGTGTTATGGACAATGAAAACAATGAATAACCTGTTAACAGTCACCCCCATCCACCCAAAAATAAATCACATACCTGGACAAAAAGTAAAGCAGAATAAAGCAGAAAACACTCACAGAGAGAGTTTCTGGATCTGTCTGTTCTCTTCCAGACCGGTCTGGATAACTTGCTGTTGTCCACTCAGTCCATTTAGGTCATTTTGACTGTAAAAAGATAAAGAAGCAAAGTACTTGAGACTTTCAGCTCACTAACAAATCAGCCACAACAATCTCTGAATCCTTCAAACACTGTATCTGGTAGAAGATCATTTCAAATATGGCTTTCTGTTGGTTTAAGATTCACCAACTCTTTTGGGTGGCTTCAAAGCAATCTTGGCACAGGCACAGCCCTGATGTATTAATAATTCAACATTACAGTTGAATTATTAACATCATGTCTGATCAATACACATCATGTCTGATCAATACACATCATGTCTGATCAATACACATCATGTCTGATCAATACACAGCCATGTTCTTTGTAAGCTCATGTGAGACAAGTGCTGTGAAAATGAATGTCTGTCAGCGCTTGTGAGAGAGAGAGTTTGAGCTCACTATCAAAATATCTGGATGAAACAAGAAGAGAGAGATGAATATCGTGCCAAAGTATATACACAGTCAGTGTGTGTTCAGAAAAGACATCAGTTCATATAAAACAGCAGTCTGAGATCTACTTCCTGTCACATCTCATTTTTCCTGAGACAAATTTATTTTATTATTTTCAACTGAATACAGTAGCAGAACTCAAGAGGAGCACAAAAGTTCATTCCTGTGATTCTTGGCATCACCCACTTAAGTTTAATACATGCAGAACTTAAAGTCTATGCAGTTTTTGTCCAGTATACGCAGACACACAACACACACAGAAACTGATAGGACAAGCAACATGGGCCAAGAACCACTCACATCTTCAGAATGTCCAGTTTTTTAGACATTGTATTAACGTTATTACTTGGGTTAAAGAACAATTAAAACATTCCACTAACAACTTAGGTTTTTTGATGTATATGATATATATATATAAAAACATTCTACTAATGTTACTTCAAGGATATCAATGTTCTGAGAACATGCCCTGTTAGCTGGGACACTAGAGGAAAGACATTTAGACAAATCTAGAGCAACAACCCACAGCACTGAATCAGGCTGGGATGCGTGTGCCCACATGTGCACACTGTGAGATGTTCTCAAAGCGTCCTGCGACTGAGCGCTCGCTCATGCATTACCTATAAAACTATATAGAGGCAGAAGACGTCCGTCTCCTCATAACTGCTGCCTATCATCACTATTCAACAACTCAGTGAGTTATTAGCAAACGCACTAATGATTTCTAAACAGCCTGACAGCACAATCACACATTTAGCCGAGACAAAACAGAGCATAAGGATCACCACACCGGATGTCTCTATTAACAACAAGAATGACATTTAAAACACAACAGAGACACCACCATACATCCAGGCAGAGAAGCACATAAACGCAACACTAACAGAGACACAATCTCTCGGGATGGTCCACAGCGGCTGCACTGCATTGCAGTCGGACCGATTTCTTTGCACATCCCTGCAGGTTTTCTTCCAGCCTGACACTATAAACTTCCCCCTCTCTCTCCCAACATCCTGTCTGATCTACCTCACTCGCCGGTCCACGCGAAACTTCAGCATTTTCCCCTGGATCAATCATGTGAGCTGAGAGAAGAGGCCAGCTAGAAAAACAGTGTGAAGAAGAGAACAGCAGATCTGTGATGCCCGAGACCGGAGAGTCTGTATGACTACAGCTGCAGGGTGTTGGATACAGTCATTTCTGCCCTCCCTTTTCTCCTTCAGCATGTGTGCTACTGCCAGCTTCACTCTCTCTCTCTCTCTCTCTCTCTGTGCTCCACTGTCTCTAGCTCAACCTCTAGGTCTCATTCTAGCTCTCTTGTAGATCTGCTCCACACACACACGCTGATATAATGAGATTCATGTCTCATAATGATATTTGTGAGCTTAGATGATGGAAATGTCTCACAAGATGGTGGCCAGAAACAACAGGTAAATATAACAACACAGCAGCTTTTCCTGCCCCTCTAAGGGGATTAGCTATAACCCTCCCCAACATGTGTGGCTACATTTCAAACATGTCCATCTCACAGCCATGAGATATAAATATGTTTGATTACTCCTTAAATATTTAAGCTAAACCTATACATCTGTTCTCATGGTAGAGCCTGGAGCTCGCAACGCCAAGGTGGGGGGGGGCAATTCTGAGCAAAAGATAAAACGCATTGTGAATGGACTGCAGGTCGCATTGGATAAAAGCATCTAATGCATATGTTTAAACATGTCATTGTTTACATTAGATCAGACTGCACTAACTCATGCGCTCAGTGATTAGTTCTGATCCCTCTTTATATCTTGGATATAAAGAGATAGCATTCATTCACTACTAATACAAAGAGCTGGTATGGAACGTGCCATCTGTAATGTGTCTGGTCATGTGACATGCTACTTGAGACTAATTTAGTTAATTCTGTACGTTCCATTAACAACCTAAGAATTATTGTTTTGATATATGATATATAATTTTAAAAAATGTTCTACGAATGTTACTGCCACCACTTTTCGAGAACGTTCCCTGTTAGTTGGGTAAGTTTCTCATCTCTGTCATAGCATCAGGCAGCTCAGATACAGCACATCACACAGGAATAAAGGCAATTTCCTTATATACTAATCTGCTGGATCCCCATTGGCTGCCAGAACCTCATTAAGAAATCAGAGGAGGAGCAATTATGACAAATCTATCTGTGATGTCATTGGCCTACACCTTATTAAAATGATGCTGGTGAGAATATGATGAATGTGATGTGTGCGTACGTGCCTGTGTATATGAATGTGTACGTGTTTATATTCCCCCTATATTGAGATGCCGCAATCATAAGCCCCGCCCCCTGACCTTGACATCACCAAGATGGTGGTGGTGTGCAACATCACATCTGCCACATCACAGCGACCACAACCTCACCTCCATCCACCCGCCCGCCTGCCAGAGGACGAGTGCAAGAGAGAGGAGAGGGGGTGGGGCATGAGAAGAGGAAGGGGGTGGGGGATGAATAATTATACCCGAGCAGCGTCCATTGAGCTCACTACATGCTCGATACATGCAGTACCTTGCAGCAAATCACAAAGCAATCTGCTGAAATGTTTGCTGTCTATTGTAGCTGTAATGACATAGCTGGTGGCTACCCAACATTTATCCAACACATATAAAAACCCCATACATACACACACTGTAAAGCATATGACTTAATATATACTGTACAGAAAATAAATCATGAATAATAAAGACAACACTGTCAACTACTGTTTTTAACAAGTCATGGTCATTTTAAACATTTAAAAGAATGAATGAACACACCATCCAGCTGTGATCCTGAGAATGCACATATGTGCCCACACCCTCACATGCAATGCCTCATTCCACACGGGTGATGTCAGAGCCACACACACACACACCATCCATCTCTCATCAGTGTATTCTCTCTGCAAATTGTGTGGCATGAGATGAACCATCGGGCTAGAAAAATGTAATCTAACATCTTTAAAACAAAACTAATTCACCGGAGAAGCAATACTGCGTGAGATACTGTGTCTTGTGTTCAGAGACATAAAACTATTTGAACTATTTGAGAATTACACCTGCTGATAAATGTTATATAAAAATATAAAAAACATAAACACGTTTGTTTTTATAGTGTTAGCTGAACATTTTATAAACGTTACAGAATTTTAAAAAGTTTGAATAGTGTTCTTAAAACCAAGCAATAACATTAATATAATGTCTAAAAACCTTCCTAGAACATTCAAAATAACATTTTTTATGTTTTTGTTACTTAATGGAAACATTAGGTAAATGATCTTACAACCTAAATTGTTAGCTGGGAAACACACTGCCTGTTGATTGTGTTGCAGTAAAATCAGATCAGACCTGATATGAGCTTTAACCCACAGCTGTTAAACATCTGTGAGAGTCTGTGTAGACTTTTGTGTTCTCAACAAATCTTCATGTCCATTGACAACAAAACTCTCACAGACTGTCATTCATAAGAACAGAATGAGATGAGCTGACAGACTGCTGTAGTCATTAAAGGAGACGGCAGCCCCGTGCGAGAGCGACACTGTTATGTGAAATTCTTAGAGAATACTGTTATAAGGGCAAATATTATACCTTCAATGATACTGAAGGTTTTAACTTTTTTTAAACGTTTTTCATTACTTTAATGAGTTTATATATTTTTCTGTCATTAGCAGACCTAACATCCATCCATTCTTCTAACATATTTATTATCTAACACAACATTAGTAGGTGTGGCTTCAGTGTCTAAATACATTTTGGGCACACTGTATATTTAACGGGTTACCTAGCAACCCCTCTGAGACAGGATAACCTCATAATAAAGGTGATGAGTGAGCAGATTAACTCTTTAATCTCTGGCTCGTCCCAGCACAGCGTCTCACCCCTCTCACCCTCTCCTTCCTGATCCACACTGATCCAAATCTAGCTGCACTTTTCCATCCCTCATTACATTCTCTTAAACACAAACTACAACTGGTCTTCTTGCTTAAAAGCCAACGGTACCGATTCTGCACGCTCCGGCCAATGAGAACCAGAGACGAAAGGTGCATTTCCTTTGCACAGACCAATCACATGGCAGATAAACAGACAAGCGGGAGAGAGAGTGTCAACACAAACTGGGTTGTCTGTGGTGTTGGGGACAGAGAGCTAGTGCTGCTTACAGAACAGATGCATTTTTTGAGGGAAAACACACACAACTACTTAAAAATAACATTTTTGATATATGACATATAATGGTAGAAAAATGTTCTACTAACATAACTGCATGAACTTTTTGATACCTTCTGAGAACATTCCCTCTTAGCTAGGTATAACCCATCTGCTTGCTAATGGAAGGGTGTCACGAATCCATTGCAATGCTATTTATTCTGACAGTGCCAGAACGATTCATATTTAAAGGTTTTTAAACACCAGCATAACATCGTATTAAGTAACACAGCTTTATATTTGATTAGCACTTTATAAGACATCCAAAGTCAAGACCACACACTAGAATAATCCCATTACATCACCCGATGTGAACCTGATGCCTTCTGAAGTCTGCTGAGTTTAGATTCTAAATCAAAGTGTAGTCTGTACAAATAGTTTTGATTTGTTGGGTTACTCTGCATGCTGGACAGCACAAGACAGTTCTGCTTGATTCAAACAAACCCAGCGTTCAGAGAAGAAGGCAGACAGACAGACAGATCAAAGACAGACAGGTGGTGGCATTCTGGGGGGACAGAGAATAACAAAACCCATCTGGTGAGACCCCTGCATCTGTAACCATGGGCAACACCCAAGAAATGCTGCGTGTCTGATGAGGACCATTCAGATGAAAACATTCAGCACGCTGCATGAGTCTACCTGCATGCGTCGATAATAAATAATTCTGCTACGGTTATTAAATATTCAGCCAAAAACTTCCCCCACTCCCATATGAATTAAATATACGTGTGTGAATGCACTTAAAAACAGTCATTCAGTAAACAAATGTTATGATGTGTTTTTAAAAATGTGCTTTTAATAAGCAGAGAAATGCAGAATCATAACCAAATCCACATAAACAGAAACCAACACTCACCAGAAAAGCGTTGATATTTTGGATAACCTTGATATGTCCACAAAAATAATAATAATATTATTATTATCCTTAGAAAATAATTAAGCAAATAAGACAGCAAAGCAAAAGAAAAGCAATAGTCTTTCTTTTGGAGTCAACCCTAATAAAAACAGCAACAAGACTAGCTGATTACACATCCACTGTGAGATGCTGTACAATAACACAATCTCGTTCCTGTAAGAATGCATAAAGGAGGGAGTGACATTGTCCTGGACAAATGGAGACAGGAGGGGAGGGGCACTACTGAGCATGCTCACTAAAGAATCCCTGGGTATTTAAATGTCACATGACCCGCTCTGTGCTGTCAATCAATACTGGTGAGGAAATGAAAGGAGAGAGCGAGGGAGAGACATGTAGAGATGGATGGGTACGGCGCAGAACGGTGGGGGCTGCTGTTTTTTTAGAGTTTGGTAAAGAAAGAGGGAGAAACAATCCTGTAATCTCTCACAGCCGGCCCCCGGGCACAAAGCCCACCAATAACACACACTTCTCCAGCTCAGATCCAGAGAGGGAAAATAATAATTCTGCAATATATGCCGTTACAGTTTCTGAAGTCAAAACTGATTCTATATGTAATTAATTAATAATAATAAGTTAGTATATATACACATGCATATGTGTGTGTATATATATATATATATATATATATATATATACACACACACATACTTATGCTGTCTTATTCCAGCAGGAATTCATAGAGAAATAGAAAATAAAATGAGTAATATTTTAGATGAAAAACAAGCTTTTTCATCTAGTCTACACAAACAGCACCTTTTGAAGACGTGGTCATCCCAAACAAGCAAACGGGTTACAGCGCCCTCTAGTGAACAACGCGTGAATGAGTGTCAGGAGCTCATACACAGTTATACCGCACAGTCCTCAAAATGAAAGCACAGGTAAACATGTAAACACAGACATTAAAGCGCATTAAAACGTCTCTCTAACATGTATTGTTTTTCATTTTTCAGCACACTAAACGAAACTTTACACGCGAATATTTTACGTTCAATGCAGCTCTGACTTTTTTCCACTGTGGGGAACTTCGCGGTTTATCCCAGACCTTCCATCTATTATAATTATTATTATTATAATTATTATTATAAGTATTAATACTTATAAAACTTCACTATAACTAGTGAGGAGTTTTACAAAAACACGAATGAAGGTGAATAAAGGATATAGTTCACACTTAAGATCAACATTTACCTGCAAATTCACTTTTATTCAGGACAAAAACACGTACTCGAGATGAAACTTATTATATATGTATGAAGTTATATATGAGCAGAAATTGAGATTTTTGGTTCCAACACTTCCTGTCCGCTGACCAATGAGAAGTTTAGGGAGGCGGGGCCATTTGTACTGTCTGAAATCCAATTGGCTGGATTCCTGCCGACGTTCAAAACTTTCAGTATACAGTAAAACGAAGCAAGAGTGACCGACATTTGTTGTATTATTTTTTAATGAATGTTAATTAAATAGGACTTTTAGTCTTTTGGTCACAAATCCAAGATGCTTAACTCCTAAACGTTACAAAAATAAAATGCTTTTTAATTATAGTGATTAACAAATTACCTTTATGCTTCAACATCAAGCATAATATACAGGTCAGATCAAAAGCATGCATGCTGTCCCGCAATACATCTTCACTGTCAAGATTTTACTGTTCAAAGCACAGAGAAAATACCCCGTCACACTACAGTGATTTCCATCCAATGGGTTTATCCAATAAATAGGAACAAGGAAAAGACAATCATTTCATTTAGGATCATGCGAATACATTGCACTAAGGCCCACATCCATACATCCTCTCTTAACACAGGAACTGATATAAACGTTGCTCAGCTCTGGCAAAACAACACTTGGTTTCGTGTGGGGAACTCTTACTCTAAACACACATGTAGCTTCAAACACTGAGGCTGATCTTCATCAATTCCAGAGCAGAAGCAGGTTATCTTTGGCTTTGAGGTATAACACAAGAGGTTTGATAAGGCCTGCTGGATGAAAACAAGCGAAAATGCAATGCTAACACGTCACAGGGGTTTTTGCCTTTCATCAAACATACTTTCGCACAACACGGTTCTAAAAGTAAGACAAACATAGTGTCTCACAAAGGGATGAAGTTAGTGCTTTTCTGTGTAATGTCTGTAAAGGACTCATTTTCAAACATTAAGGCATGAACATAAAACACATGGATTCCCAACACTTGAATGGGAATACTTTCCTTAAAATGAAAGGGGGTAGAAACGACAGCGTGACTTGTGGGAAAGTCAAAGAAAAAATTCTAAAAAAATGCATATATCTATCTGCATATATATCCAAACTCCACACTGTAGATCAGCACACAACACACAGACCATATGACTCAAGTGAGGTGACCCACCACAGAAGAAACCTCAAGAGTTCATTGGATTTGTGACTTGTCAGCCCTTGTGAGAACATGTCAGGGCCTTCCTGATGCCCTGAATTAAACTACTGATAATTTTCTTATTCGTCGTTTACATTTATTGTCCAACAACAAACAAGGCTTTTAATTAGCTAGTATTGTAGTCTCTGAAAAACGTCCAGGCGAAAAGCTGGAGAAAGGCAGTAGCTGATAGTCTTTTCGACTTCTTGAACTCGCCGCTGAAAACGACAGCGGTCGCGTGCAATTTCCTCCCAGGGGCCGTGACGGTCTTCATCGCTGCTGGCGTAGAACTCCTCTACCTCATCCACAAACTGCACCTGCAAAAGAAAAATGCAACCAGAAAAGAGTTCAATTAACAAGTATTGCAAAGTTTCATCTGTCATGCAGCATTCTGTTCCCTGCAGCTATTGCAGTTATACATACTGCATCATTAAAATTCTGCATCCCCTGTGCTTCGATATTCTGTCTTTTGAATGCAGTTAAGTGTCTAGATGACAACCTGATAAACCACAGGTTACAAAAGCATTAGACCCTGCCAACACGGGAATCAAAAGGCAAATTGTTTAAATTGATATAAAAAACATTTATGTTTTACAGTGGATTCGCAGCCAAATATCCCAACGCTCTTTTAAAAGGCTAGCTGAAGGCAACATGGGTGTACATTTTATTTCTTTTCGCTCTTTCCAGGCTCGTAAGTCCACTGTTGCTAAGTAACATGATTGCACACTTAGTTGTTAAAATGACGTGACTAGTGTGACTAGTGTGAGTCTTGAAACACACTATCAAGTGATGATGAGTAACGGGGCAGAACAATAACTCCTGTCTCCTACAAACATCATCACATTATACACAAAAATGATATTGCATGACTTTACATCATTTTCAAGACCACTTACTCTTAAAAACAAAAACCGTAAAACCATAAATCATTTAAATCAGAACAATAACCATTCATGTTTTTTATTTTATTCTGTTGCTTCTGATCTACCTGTTGTTTCTCTCCCTGCATGTGATGCCGCTGGTTGAAATGTCTCATTTTTCTCCCAGAAGGTCAATACACTCATCAAAACACTAACTCATCTATCTTAAACAAAGTCTAATAGTAACACACAGTGTTTCTGTTGACATTTTAAAATGAATATACATACACAAAGGACTTTCCCAACCCCTTTCCCACAGCTTATTTTTGGTAAACTGGAGGTGGTAAAGTGAATATACAGGCTTTGACTAAACAGAACATTGTGTCGCATCTGCAACATGACTAATGGCCTCATAACTAGTGCATGACTCAAAAAGGAGTAATTATATGCGATTTATTTGTCCATTTCAAACACATTAGTATGGTGTTCTTAGGCCACACCACCACTCTCCAATACTTTATACCTTTCAAGCAAACAGAACATACAGACAGATTAAGTTACACAAGCACACTTCAGACTGGAACATGTTGCTTATGAAAAACTGACGACGTTGTACAAACCCTCTTCAGCTGAGCACCCGTCACACTGTTTGAGCATGACACAAGGGAAATCTCTGAAAATCCACTGTCCAACCTCTCCTCTGTCTCCTCCCTCTTGTAGCATGGGGTTCGAGGTGATGTCCTCTTCCGACATGATTTAGGGGGCTTCTGAGTCTGTATTGTGGCCTGGAAGTTGAGGAGACTGTAGGGGTCTGCAGAGCAACTGAAGGAGTTCCATAGCCTCAGATTCTCCTCGTCCATCTCACAAGCATCTTCGCTGGACTCATCCTCAGAAAGCAAGATGGGAGAAGGTGGAGGTGAAAGGTGAGGGGACATGTGTGCTGGTGGAGACTCTGAGACTGAAGATTCTGCAGCAGAGGTTGGTTTGGAGACTGTCCTTAAGGGAGCTGTAAAGTTCCTGGGATTGTAGGGATCCCTGTTTTGGCACAGAGAATCCCACAGTCTCTCTGTCTCAGAGTCTGCATCCTCTCCATCTGAATCACCCTCCGACTCATTGTCACTGTCCTCTGAATCCTCAGACTCTGAAAAGTGGGAGGAACCTTCACTGTTAAACCCATCATCTTCATCATCACTTTCCTGATCACCATCGTCCTCAGATTCGTCACTACAAGTGCTTCCCATGATGTAGGCAATGACCTTGTTTTGGCAGTGTAGGGTGGGCAATGCAGGCAGGCCTTTAGCTGCTAAAGATACAGGTGATATCTCCTCTTTGTTCTCAGTTTCAGACAGCTCAGAATGGTTCTCCTTTTGCTTTATATTTTCTTTACAACTGACTGGCTCACTATGAGACTGTTCCACAGACTCATTCCCTGCAGCGTTACTCTGTGATGAGCCATTCCCAGAGGCAACATGGCTGTCTGCTTCTGACACCTGCTGCTCCTCAGAAAGCCTCATACTACAAAGCTTACTGTGTGAGAGTTCTTCCTCCAAGCTGGAGTAGCCATTGTCCTGATCTGGGGTCAGAACTGCAATCTCACTGAAGGTTCTACTACAAACTAGTGACTGAACAACATTCTTCTGCTCATCATCTAGTGGTGGAAGTTGGTGCGGGTTAGTGAGGTATTCTGGTTTAGCTGTAGGTACACCCGCAGTGTGGATCAAGTGTCCGTCGCTTTCATGGTGCATTGTACCTTCATTATCTCCACACACACACAGTTCAGTTGTCACGGCGATGGCACCCAGTAAGTGACCATGACAATAAGCAACAATGTGATGCTCGGCACAGTCCTGCCAGTTCGCACCAGTCGCTTTTCTCCCTTGTGGTACGTTTAACAGCCAGTGTTGAGGGCTCTCCTCGGCCACCCAAAGTCCACCCCACCAGCTGTCCGCTCGCCTCGTCTGATGCGCGGAGGACGCGCTCATCAACATCTGGCTGAAAAACCTTCTCGCCGCCCCGATGTATCCGACCGGCGGCCGCTTTTGCAAACCCTCCCGTGCGGTGCTCCGGGTCCCCAGTGCGCTCGGCGCATCGGGAGTTATCCAAGCCAGAGCCCCCGGGTCTCCGGAAGACCCGCGCGGCGCGTTTTCAGGCTCACAGCGGAAGTGTGCAACTTTCAGAGTGGGACCCGCCATCAGAGAGTCTCCAAAATCCAGGCTGGACTTCATCTCAAAGGAAGTGTGCGATTTTCCTGGGAAATATCTCTGCAGGAAGGACCGCGCCGGCCCGGAGAGCAGAGAGACCCGCGGGCTGTCGGAGCTCCCGTCGCCGTGACGCGCGGCCCGGGGGTCGGCTTGAGAAAAGCGTTCGCGTGCGCTCATACTCGTGAACGCGCCCTTAAAACGACTTTAATAAAGAAATATAAACTTATCAACTTAACATTCATTTAGTTCATTAATAACAATTCACTTAGACGAGCTAACAGACCGACTTCCGTTTACCACGTCTCCTGACACAAGCGCCGGATTTTCTCTCTTTTCAGACACAAATCAGATGTGTTTTAATGAGAGAAAGCTGGTCGAGGCGAAGCTTTAAAACACAAAACGACCACAAAACATCAGTTTTGGATGAATGTTAGCCAGGAGGAGCCGCTTGTTTCGTCGCTTGATTTACGGAGACGGACGCGTCTGAACTTTCAGAGTCCGCCACCATTACCGTCCGCGCCCGCGCCGTCCTGCCGAAAACAACAGCATCTCTGTCGGCCTGAGAGGACTGCGGAGACCGCAGAAACACGGGCCGGACATTGCAAGTCGACTTGGGAGCAAAACGAAGCAGTTTCTCCCACAGCGGACCTGCAAACAAAAGCCATCTCGTCTCTGAGGGCAGGAGTCTTCCGCTGTCAGTCCAGCCCGACCGCCGCGCGCTTCAGAAATAAGAATGGCGTCAAAACCGGGCCCGGGGTACCGTGACTGAAACGTTTCTGTGTTAAATCGCGTTAAATCGCGTTAAATCGCCACACTTTCGTGCCGGGGCTCGGGCTCGGACTCCGGCTCGGGCTCGTCCCGGTTCGCTCACACGTCAAATGAAGCTCCGCCGAGAGATTTCATCAGAAAATGCCGTAAGGGAGCGTCTCTAAAGAGCCGTCCGGCCGGCGCCGTGGTAAGGGACCGTGGTAAAATGTCTGACGTGATTATAAACGTTCAGAAGATCTGCTCATTACTTTGTTGTCTGTGAGAGAAGAGAAATCTTTTTTGCTAAGGTAGTCAAAATGTCCCAGTGTTCGTTTTAATTTAATATTTATAATGTAATTATAAACCAAACTCTTTCTTACAGCACTTTCTGTATCAGATGCATTTTGTGTCTATATAAAATGTCTTTATTTACAGACTAGTTCACAGACTTGACATGAGAGAGTTGAACATTCCCCGGCTGTCTTAATTAACTCTCAGTGGGATGTTATATTATGATCCATTTACACTGATGAAGCAGACGTGTGTCATAATTCTCTAGAGATCTGTCTAACAGTAATGAGTAATGTGGAAGAGCGTAGTGTAATTATAATGTAATTCTTACCCATGTCTGAAACAGTATAGTTCTATACCCAACAAACAACATTTTGTGTTGCTTACAAGTTTAATCATTCAACAGTGTTAGCTGCAAAAGTTTAATAAGCAGTGTGATTGACATATGGCGAAGGTACAGGTAGCCAGAGCAAAAACATTCAAATGTATTTAAACTGGCTTCCCTGTGCATTTATTAAGTGCAAATAAAGTTTTAAAAACATGTTTACAATTTGAAGGAACACATAACTTTTGTCTAAAAATGAAAAGAAGTGTGACAAAGCCCATTTATAACCATAATTCACATCAAAAGTATATAGTATATTCTAGCCTTTACAGTATGCTAATCCTGTTTTACTTTCTTTTCTTCTTTAAATGATTACGTCTGGAGCATGTCTGACACTGAGCTGGTTTTTCTGGTTAGAAAACTATTCAGAACATGGACTTTTTTGACCTTGCTGACAATACTGAAGTTTGCACCTTGACATATAGGGTTGCACTTTCTGTTTGTAGGTGACTTATTTAAATAAATGAATTCAGTAAAAGAAAGAAACTGATACGTTTCTCAAAGCCAAAGAATTATTTTCAATTACGTTTTACACAAAATAAACAATGTTATTTAATGAAGTCATATGATCTTTTTGTATCAAATAAAGTATTATTCAACATTTCCAAACAATCCTTATATCCAGACATTTCTTCTCAAAATTAAACTAAGTGCAAATTAGTCATATTGTAGATTTCCCAGTGAAATAGAAAAGCTACTGTGGAATTTTTAACATTAAATTTACATGTTCTTTTACATAAGGAGAAATGAAAATACTGGCAAAACTTTCAAGCTTTCATTTCATTTGTATGCCAACAAGTTAAATGAACCAATAAAACTTGGAAAATGTGACATCAATGTACTTGAAAAACGAATGCAAAAAGTAATCCAGTGTAAATTTCACAACATGCAAATCAAGCAATTTTCAAGTAGAAATTTTCTTGTTGATTAGGCTTATATACCAGGTAAAAATTCACTGATCCTAACATCAATTTCCTTCAAAAACATTATCTGCATACAAAGTTGTGTGCCATCATATTTTAAAGTGAGTGTTGAACAGGTGTATGCCTGTAAGAATTTATATTATGTTTATATTAAGTGTTATAATAAGTGTAGTGTGTGTGTGCATCTGTCTGGCCATCTGTCTGCAAGGTACAGTTAAAGTGGATTAAGTAAATAAAGTAATTCGATTTTCAGAGCACAGACTAACAAGACACTAACCTGTTCAACACTAAACTGTACCACAGATTAGTTTTTGTCAAAACAGTGACTGGTATTGATCCTGGAATACCACACCCATATCCTTTATCTAACCCTGAAATCAAAGGAAAATTACAAACCCCTAACCCCAGTCCTAACCCTAAACTAAGATTTCAGAGACATCCTAGTAACTCTAAACATATCGTACATCTTGAAATATAAAAGTGACTAACTCTTGATAACTGGTACATTAACTCCTGATAACTGGTACATTAACTCCTGATAACTGGATGTGAACTTTAAATGTGTGAACTTTGAATTCATCATCTACAAACTCATACAGTTAATATTCACAGTGTGTGTATACATGTATGTGCTTGTGTATGGCTGTTAATGAGACAACCGAGGAACAAAACCTGCTGGTTTATTATGAAGGTCATTTACAACAGTTCCCACACTTCCTGCTTGTTTGTCTCAGTAGAGGTTGGAAGAAGGTACAGATCAGATCACACTGGACGTGAAGGGAAAGGATTACATTACAGACAGTAACCACAAATATCCCATGAGCAGATACCAAAATAAACAAGTAAACAAATACCTAAACAAGCAGCAGCTTTAGTGTTACAAGCATTGCTATCACACAAATGCCGTGCAAACTGGTTGTGCTGTTAAGACACAAAACAGGCATAAGAAAAGTGAAAGTATACATAGTTTGGCTGCTTGAAATGTTGATCCTTTTAGTAATAAAGGCACGTGGAGAGGTTTATAGACAACATGTGTGTTTTCACACAACACATGAGTTACAAAAACAACCAAGTCAAACTTAAACCTCTCACAATTTCCTGTTATTACAGCTGCAATCCGTGACTTTTGCTTCTCTACCGCCACCTCTGTTTGAAACATGAATTGCAGGTTGCTTTACATTCTTTGCATTACGCATGTTGAAGTCAATTGAAGTCAAATCCGACCCGGCAGTTCACATTATAAATCATTGCTATGAACTTAACATTGCAGTAAAAGAGGACTGTTTTAAACATTACTCTGTTTTTTACTTGCTCAATAATTCATGTTTGTTCATTTTAATCCCAGTTAAAAAAAAAGATACGGATTGCATCTTTAAATGTAATCTGCTTTATCAGAAGTGGCATGATGTGCTGATAGACTAAAAGGTAGACTAACACTATCTGATCTGATCTGATCTAGCAGGCAACAAATTAGACAAAAACTGATCACCACCCCACCATGAAACGTTATGTCTTGCATGCACTGAAAACCCAAACCCAAATCACAGATTCAGTGGGTTCAGATGACTTCACTCCCTCTGTTGGTGCTTGTCATTGTAAGTCAATGAAGCTATAGCGCCACCTTTTGGTAAAAGTAACGCGTTTATCAGACTGATGAACGAGATTTGGTAATAATGAAGCACTCGTCTATCCTCCACACGGGCAGATGTTTAATTATCATATTGAGACATTCATGATTAACAGAGATCGTTTCTTTACATGATGCTCCAATATATCCAAAGTGACAGTCGCTTTATAATACTAACGTATTGCATTATTATTATTATTATTATTATTATTATTATGCCTAAATAAATGAAACGCGTGCTTTAATTTGTTCGTGTGATTTTAATGTGTGTTGCCGAAGTGATTGCGGATGCGCTTCCGTACCGACGGGAGCGAGCGTGTGAAGCGGGGGCGCGCTCACAGACGGGAGGATATTTCCTGCCGCATTACCGGAGCGACACAGCCGCGCAACGCAACGCAACGCAACGCAGGTAAGCGACGCGTTACCGCAGGTCCGACGCCACGCACAGATAGCTGGCGTGGATGCACCGGGGATCAAAGCAGTCTGGCTGACGGAGAAGCCGGGATTTGGGCTTTCTTTACCGCTGGTGCTGCTGTAGTCGGTCCGTGTGCTTCGCAGTGTTTGCGCATCTCCGGGTGATGGGGTCGTATTGCTCACTGTTATAAGCGAGACGCTGGGAATATCTGCAGATAAATATGAACTGGGCTTTAATAACTGGGCTTGTTATTAAAGCTTGTTATTATTAATTATTGTTATTGTTAAATGCATTATTGTTAGTAAACGCGCCCTTGGGGAGTAAGTTAGTTGGTTTGGGCCGATGCAGAGGCATGTTGGGGAGGATGCTGCAGGAGTGAAACTCATCGCCCATCCAAATGTTGCAATTCAAAGGTTACAGCTCAGAGACATTGTGTTAACAGAGTACACATACGAGGACGTGTTTTATTAGTGGATATTCCTGACTTGGCCTTTGTGTGTGTGTCTATACCAGTTTTATCATTATGGGGTTTAGATGGCAAATTATCTTATGTGGTAATGTTATAGTAATAATAAACCGCAAACATATTTATTGTATTGTATTTTATTGTGGGTATGTAAGAGACAGGATGAAATGATGTAGTCCGTAATTGGATCCGGTCAGAACACATCCTTTTGTCTCGTCATCTGGCCTTTATCCATACAGTACCACCCTGTTTATGCAGGACGGAAAGGGAAAGTTTCTGTTTAGAATCGTCTTGTCTGTCGTATAGGAAACCTCAGAGCAGCTGAATTATCCCATCAAACAAACTCATTTTTTTCCATTATGAATTAAAGGTGCAAAGCTGGCCACATCAGCTGATCACTGTGTCCACGTGACCCGGCCCAAGCCCATATTCCCACTGAGCTGGGCTGTGCTCTGAATGATCCAGACATGTTCATGTCATTCTGGATTCAGCAGGTTTTGTGTTGCAGTGATTTATTCTGGTGTTCACAGTGCAGTAACTCAATAGACGAATGTGATCTGTATTATCCAGTTCTGACGTCAACCCAACAGAAGTGTGACAGTTCTGATAAAAAATTTAGCATCAGTTTTAATGAATTCATTTCAGTGAGAACAAAATCAGATTACGTTTTAGATTTCTCCCTCTTACTCAAAGCAAGCAGTGCTATTTATAGTTTAATGGCTTGTATTTGAAACAATTATAGTTTGAGCTAAAAAGTGAAGTGGTGACTGAATCAAAATGTTATGTGACAGCAGTAATGTAATCACATCCATACCATCCGCATCAAACGTTCCTAGAACATTCAAAATAACATTTTTAATGTTTTTGTTACTTAATGGAAACGTTAGGGAAATGTTCTTACAACCTAAAGTAAAGTTTTTCTTAGCCCATTGGCAAACAGTTTGTCGTCTTGTAAGACTATATTAAAATGTAATGAGGTCAGTTAAATGTACACTTAAATGTAAAAGAAATGCACAAATAATTAGGCAAAAGTTCTTTAGTGAGCAATTTTTCTTTACAGGTCATACAGCGTGACAAAGCGTGTGGCTAAATAAGTAGGGAGTTGGGACGGGAGGGCTCAGCCAATCAGAGAAGAGAGATGTGCACGCGGGGGCGGTGGGCGGCACTCACGGTGTTGTCAATCATCTTGCTGCTATCAAAAGGGACGATTCCAATTGAAGTGCCACTAGACCGTAAGATAACCATTTAAATAACCTGAGTTTGCTCAATCCAAGTAGCTATTTTAATACATTATTATGAATGTTTTTAATAATTGTTGTTCATTTTCTTCTCTTTCTGTTGCCCTCTGCACACTTAATGTCTGGAACTGCCTATCTGGAACTGACAGCAAAAATCCAGGCAGAGTGTGAGTGCCTCATTAACACACGTTAACTAGTTCATTAACTCACTGCTTGGTTTTAATGCAGCTTACAACCAAACGCATCAGATCAGACATATAAAGAGTGAAGACATTACCGCATCACTATTGGAAAATATAGTCCAAGAGAACCATTAAAACAAAACTCTCTCCCTCTCTGTCTCTTACCCACAGTAAAACAGCCTCCCATCATTGTGAAGCAGTCAGCAAAGGACTACATTGTGGACCCCAGAGATAACGTCATCATTGAATGCGAGGCCAAGGGGAACCCAGTGCCAACGTAAGAATAGACCAAACCATTTTTCTGTGTTCTGTGGAAGCGTGTTGTTCTCTCTCTCACCACTTTAACATTTCCAGTTTATCAGCAACCTATCGTGTCTGAACCCAGAAGATAATTACCGTGAATTACTTGTGAATTACTGCAATTTTTTTCTCAAGAAAAATGTCTCTATTTGCTTTCTGTCCAGTCTTACTGCTGTCTAGAGGAAACTTTGAGATTGAAATATTCAAAAGATCTCGACTGCGAACCATCTCTCCTGACTGCCCATCATTCTCTTTCTCTTATTCTGTCTGTTCTGTGACTCGAATTAAACCAGACAGCAGTAAACACCACATACACCAGTGCGTTCTTGTGAGAGTGACATCCAGTGGCCAAACCTGACAGTGCCACTACCAGCATTTAGACGTGAAGTTCAACTTACAGTTTAGATGGGTTGAATTTTAGATGTTTAGTTCAGTTCTGCCTGATGTTTCATCTTGTTTCATCTTATCTGAAGGTTCTAATGAAGGTTCATGAACTGGATCAGGTTGGCTGACGTCCTGTGTGTGATGGGTCTGTGCAGGTTTCAGTGGAGACGGAATGGAAAGTTCTTCAATGTGGCAAAGGACCCACGGGTGACCATGCGGAAGGGCTCGGGAACGCTGGAGATCAGAAGCAACGGGAAACCAGAAGATTATGAGGGAGTGTACCAGTGTTTCGCCTTCAGTGACTTGGGCACAGCACTTTCCAACAAAATCCAGCTGCAAGTGTCCAGTAAGAGCCGCCTGACACACACACAGGAATGTTTGTTTACTACAACATGAATTATGTTGCGTGAATGATTCAGTAGAGTCCACACAGATTGCACAGTGCATTACCTCTCATACAGTCGTGTGTATGATTGCTGATTTGAAACGCTTTTCTCTTTTCTTTAGAATCTCCTCTGTGGCCAAAGGAAGTTTTGGAGCCGGTGGTTGTGAGTGAGGGTGCATCGCTCGTCCTTCCCTGCAACCCGCCCCCTGGCCTCCCCCCTCCTGAAACCTTCTGGATGGACAGCTGTGAGTTTTTCTCTCCCTGTGATTGTGTCTCATATCACAACCTTCCTCAGTCACCTCGTAATACAGACTTCACCTTCACACACGTCCTCCTTTCATCTCTCTGTCTCTCTCTCCGTCTCTATGTCCTCTGCACAGCAGTATTCTTTACTGTGTTACTGCAGAGTTAGTGCACGCATGCAAACCTGTGCTGTGTGACCAAAAGCTGAGAGGGCAGAAACATGCATGGCACAGTTTATCAATCCCATGGTCATGCAGCACACATCACAGTGTACTTGGCACATAACTCCACTGTATTTGTGATCATTAAATAGTGTGTAATTATTGTCCAATAGCATCACAAAAAATCAAATTGCAAAAACTGATCTCAAACAAGTTTCCTGACCGCCTAAGGTTAAGTGTGGTCCACAAATTTGTTACGTCTGTAAAGGTTTTGAAATCTACTTCTAACAACTTAAGAGCAACATTTTCGATATATATGATATATACTGTCAAAAATGTTGTGCTGCCATTACTGCAAGAACTTTTTTTTTGGTAACTTTGAGAGAACTTTTAGAGGACGTTAGCCAACGTTCTGAAACTGTTCCCAGTTAGCTGGGTTTGGACATCCAGTTATGTTAAACAAAATGAGCCTAGATCCTCCTGTGTTCTGTGTCCACAGCCATCATGCCCATAACTCAGGATAAGCGAGTGTCAATGGGCTTGAATGGAGATCTGTTCTTCTCCAACGTCCTGCCGAAAGACGCCAGTATTGATTATAGCTGCAACGCTCGGTTTGATTTCACACACACCATTCAGCAGAAAAATTCGTATGTGCTTAAAGTCTTAACAAGTAAGTGGAGATGATTTTCTGTTCAGAGATGTTGTTTGAATGATACATTTTGAATCATTCTGATACGCTGCTTTCCCCTAAGGTTACTGTGAATATTGCAATCTGCTGGCTAGGAGGTGGTATTGCAGTGTGACCTTGGCTCTTCTTTTTGTGATGGTTTTGCATTTTATTTATTGGCTGTTTTTACCTTTTTCCTGATGATGATTGTGTTCTGTTTATTTTGTTGATTCCTTTCAAATAATCATATTTGTTTTATGGCACTTTCTGTGAGATTCTTTTGGTTTAATCCACTTTTTATTTGCCATTGTGGTTTCATTATTGCCCATTATCTTCCTTTCCCCTCAGACTGTCTCTGTTACAGGGTTTCCATGGAGCAGACCAAGACTTTACTGTTAAAAGCATCCTCCTTCAACTCCTTCAGCTTTTCATAGCTGATGTTTTAAACCGAGTTAATATAGTCCTTGTTTCAGGGTTAAAAGTATTACATTAGTAAGATGCTTGTGTAGACTTCCATAAACGGCACTTACTGTATACCTATTTGAAACTAATTTTAATCCAAAAACAATCACTATTTATTGTTTGTATTACATCTTTCTCAGTACATCCCAAGTGTCTCCTCTTTTATTTAATTTTATTTCTGTTTTTATTTTTATTTCTGTTGTGTATATTTTTGTTCTGTTTTTTTTACAGCACGTAATGTAACAGAAATGGAGCCGAGTTTTCTGTCTCCAAAGACCTTATCCAGCTCTAAAACAGTGCTGCGTGGAGAACAGCTTTTGCTGGAGTGTATAGCAGCGGGATTGTGAGTATACACGCAACACTCATTAAAACACACTCACACTGCAGTGTTACTGTGCTACTGTGCCTCTGGCAGGGAAAAAAACTCTGAGATATTTAGGTTTGTTAGGGGGAAAATAAGAGAGAAAACCAGACTCTGGAAGTCTGAGATGTTTCCAAAATATCTTGCTCTGTTAATCCAGCCCAACCCCTACCATCCATTGGTTGAAAAGAGGAGAAGCTCTTCCATTACAAAAAGTTAAGTTTGAGAACTTCAATAAAACATTACGAATCCTCAATGTGTCCGAGGAAGACGCTGGTGGCTACACCTGCATGGCCACTAATAAGATCGGCATTGTTCGCCATACTGCTGACGTCCAGGTCAAAGGTGAGCCGTTGTAAAAAGATGATGTGTATTTTTAACAGAGAATTCAGAATTTCTTTATCATTTAACTGCGTCTTAATGCCCCGTTTAGCTGCCCCCTTCTGGCTGGATAAACCCACCAATCTCGTGTTTGCCCCTGGTGAGAGCGGGCGGTTGGTGTGTCGTGCCAATGGGAACCCAAAACCCACGATCCAGTGGCTGGTGAATGGAGGACCCATAGAGAGTCAGTTTCCTTTCTCGTATTAAAATGATTATAGTTTTATTATTCGTTTTTTTTGTGGTTTTATTAATATTTTAAATTATTTTCTTAGTTTAGTTTTAGTTTAGTCCATTTCAGTTTATGTTTTCAGTTAATAATTTTAGTGCCTTAGCTTAAACTTACCTTGGTTTATAGCTAAGGCAGCAATTCTAATTTTTGTTTATTTTAAAGTTTTAAAAAAACATTTATGCCTATATTTTATTTATGTTTGGTTAACAAATGTTTTAATTGTTTTAGTGAACTGTAACAACCCACAGGCATAATCATAGTCCAGCAGGAATACATTTCTTTTCTCTCCTCTTTGTGATTCTTCAGATTCACTAACAGACCATCAAGTTCTGGGCGATACGATCATGTTCCAGACAGTGCAGATCGGCAGCAGCGCGGTGTACCAGTGCAATGCTTCTAACGAGTATGGATACCTGCTGGCCAATGCTTTTGTCAGCATCCTGGGTAAGAGATAAGGTCAGCCAATCAGAAGGTTCAGTTGGGTCACATGACACACAGTTGGTTTCCATTGTTTTTTTTTGTAGACATGGCTCCCCGGATGCTAGGCCCGAAGAACCAACTGATCAGAGTCATCGAGAACAGCAGAACCTTTCTTGACTGTCCTTTCTTTGGTTCTCCTCTGCCTTTGTTACGCTGGTGAGCTTGAGTTACGGCCTTCATGTTTGACAGAAGGATGCTGATGGACAGAACTGAGCAGAGAGACTCTAATGCACGTGTTTGTTCAGGTTTAGGAATGGTCTCGGCAGTGCTGTAGATGGAGATCAGTATAAGTGGTACCGCAACGGTACTTTGGAGATCAAACAAGCTCGGCTGGAAGACCAAGGCATCTACACCTGCGTCGCCAGCAACATCCTGGGCAAGATGGACAACCAGGTGCGCTTGGAGGTCAAAGGTACGACTCAGAACAATGACATTTACATTTCTGCATTTGGCAGACACTTTTATCCATAGCTATACATGTGTGTTCCCTGGGAATCAAACCGTCGACCTGCCGCTAATGTAATGCTCTACCCATTGAGCTACAGGAACACAATGCCTTTCAGTTGATCATTAAAATTCTCTTGCTGTGCATTAACATGTCTAACTTTGAATTTGTAATCACTAAAGCATGTATTCTGTAGTCTTCTCATATTTGATGCATGCTGTGCCTCATTGCAGAACCCACGAGGATAGTCCAGACCCCAGAACATGTGACGGGACTCAGGGGAAGCACAGCTCGCTTTGAATGTCATGTTAAACACGATCCGTCTCTTCCCATTACCGTCACGTGGATGAAAGATGACAAACCTTTGAGCTTCACCTTGCTGTAAGGCAATATAATCATAAATGTATCATACAGTATCATTCTTCAGTGTTTTACACTTTATAAGAACCCATTACATCAATATTATATGATAACATTCAGCTGTTTTAACATTCCACATCCTGTATGTAACATCTAACGTCTGTATGTTTCAGGGGCCGGCTCAGAAGGGATGATGAATCTATGACTGTTCACTCTGTCACTCCTGAGGACTCTGGGACCTACACATGTACTGCCAAAACTGAGATAGATGAAGACTCTGCCTCTGCTCACCTTACAGTTAGAGGTTCACACACACACCTTTAACAGTTTGCTTGAAGATCACCACTGTTACTTAGACACATCTCTTCCTTTAGCTGCAGTATTTGTCTGCTATCATATTTATCCACTAACAGTCACACTAACCTCTGACCTTTACTTCATAGCGGACGACAACTCTGAATCAACAGGTAACGGTTATAAGATGGTTGTTTTTAATGTCCACTTTTAATATACTGTCATTGTTTACCTCAGAAATGAATAGCTAATGCTTTCTTTTGTCTTAGGTGAGTGTGACTGATTAGTACGTCATTTTCTCTCAGGTTGGCCTGACCCTCCTCAGGATCTGGAGCTGTCTGATCCATCAGCTCACGGTGTCAGACTCACCTGGGTGCCTGGAAATGAAAACGACAGCCCTGTTACA
Organism: Chromobotia macracanthus; assembly: GCA_036877525.1. Lineage (NCBI taxonomy): Eukaryota > Metazoa > Chordata > Actinopteri > Cypriniformes > Botiidae > Chromobotia > Chromobotia macracanthus. The sequence goes on from JAZGTH010000014.1 coordinate 1,727,757, forward strand.
CGTAAGGCTGTACACATCTTCCTTTGACAGGAATCCATAATAAGCTTCTAATCCGATGCAGCTGGTGTCGGTAGAGTTGTATTTCTCTAAGACGCCGTACAAGCTCTGACGCGAGCTCATATGAAGGCAAATACCCTCTATGGTTTAGTCTCACCATCACTGCAGTGAGCTCCTCAGTTTTAATAATGACAAAATACATTTTCATGTTAATTTTGAATGCAGGGAGTTGTTTGATTACATCCAGGTGTCAACCCACCTTACAATTTTAGGTTGTAAGAATGTTTCCATAATGTTTCCATTCAGTAACAAAAACATTAAAAAAGGTAATTTTGAAAGCTCTGAAAAAACATTCTTTAAAATGTTCCACTAACAACTTAAAAATAATGTTATTGATTTATGTAATATTAAAAAATGTTACCGCACAAATCGCAATCGTTTGTCATTCAGTACAGTATCTGTTTCTGAACTAATTCAGCCACTCTGTCCACAGACTTTCTTGTCCAGTTTGAGGAAGACAGGGTGGAGCCAGGAAAGTGGCATAACCTGTCGATACATGACGGTAACCTAAACTCGGTCGACCTGCAGCTGTCACCCTTCGTCAACTACCAGTTCAGAGTCATCGCAATCAACGGCATGGGTCAGAGTCAACCCAGCCACCCCTCGGCACGCTATCTGACCAGTGGAACTCGTAAGTTACATATTATATAAACAGTGTGTAAATCTGTGACGGGAAGATTTATAAATGCAGCTATTATAAAGGTAGGGTAGGCAATTTCGGAGAGGCTAGTTATAACAGGCTAGCTTTGAAAGCATAAAATCCCACCCTCCATTCCAAGCGATCTCCAAAGCCTTGCCTAAATTTTGCCCAATACTTCCCGTCTCATCCAACACAGTTGTTTCTGTTGCTTTGTGCTTTAACTCTCTTAATGGCTGGATTTCTTCTTTCTTTTCTGATCTTTTCTCTCGTGTCTCTCCTGTGATGTCAGCTGAAGGCACATCAGACACTGACTCTACAGTTGTAGGTAATGCGGGGAATGTAACACGTCTGATTACTCATATTTTTTCTTAGTATTTTTGTATATTTTTTCCAGTGAAAATATCCAAACATCCTTTTTTAAACATGATAAATGAACTTGAAAATTAAACTTTGATTTTTTCCAGAATCTCCTATTTTGTTTCCTGTTTTAACATAAACCAGGAGATGTTTTAAGGTTTATGCTTGATAAAAACAATGACCTCTTGTGGTAATGCCGTGATACAGGCATTCAGATGTAGAGGAAGACATGAAGTTTCAGTTAAGATTCCAACCAAGTTTCTCATTCCCACACCATAGCGTGGCTGCTTTGTTGGTAATGATGTAAAACACATTTATTGTTTTCATAAGATGGGAATGTGTGTGTGTGTGTGTGTGTGTGGTACAAAAGGGAATAACTAGTTTGTTCAGATGATGGTAACTTCCACCTGTTTCGATAAACTATATTGAGCTTTTGCAGGATGCTTGAACTGCCAGACATTTGCTGAAATCTCATCCATGCTTACAAATATCTCTCAGGTGGTTGTTTTCAACTTTTTTCATTGAGTATTTGGAAAAGAAAAATTGATGGTATTCTGTTGAACAAACTCTGTGTTTTATCGCATCTCTTAGATGTTTGTCACTGACGTCTAACTCTAGAATCTCCATCTAAACTGCTGTCTGTTCTCTTCCTCTCTCAGCGGTTAACTTTACAGATGCCTTGATGTTTGAAACCCCTCCACCTCCCCTCCCCACCACCCCGGTGCCAGCAGAACTTCCCCCAGAACCAGCCACCCCAGCCCCACCTGCCCCGACAACTGCTGCTCCACCTAAATCTACTACTGCTAGTACTACAACTACCACAGCTACAGCAGCGTACACCACAACTCTTCCTGTTACAGCCCATTTCTCCCAAAATGGTGGACTGGAAATTACTGGGTATCTGATAATGACACTGTGTGTATTGAAAGACACAACACTACATCTGAGTAGACGAAATCAGCAGAAGATTAGATCAGATCAGATTGTTCACATGACATGTATCCCAGCGAACAGGGAACATTCTCAGAATGTTAACATTGGCTTTTTATAAAACATTTGGGAAACGTTCTTACAACCCAAACTTGTGAGCTGGGATCTCTGACTCAGTCGTCCAGTTAAGACAAAGAACTAACTGGTGTTCGGGTTGTACCTGCACAACACTTCGATTAAACAGAATTAGTATTTACGTTTGCTTCAGCCTGATGTCTCGCATGATTTTGTACGCTGAACTATGAGGTTTTATCCATTAGATGATTCTGTAAAAACCAGAAGAAATGTCGGATCAAATCAAGTCAAACACATTTGCTAATATTAACGTCTTGTAGCGACATCACTCAAAAGCTGTAGGTTAAGGTTTATTGTTTACCCAATATTAAAGTGTGCTCCTCTTCCCCTGTTCTGCACAGCTCCAAACGTAAAGATCTGGAATCTGAGCGTGGAAGCTAACAATGACTATGCTAACGTCAGCTGGAAGCACAACTTCTCCGGTGACAGCAGCAAGTTTGTGGTCGAGTTCACGACAGACAGTAAGAGTCAGATGCATCTCTCCTGTAAATCATCCGCTCATAATGCAATTTTTACTGGAAATGTAAAGCACATCATCTGGAACCTTACAGAGAGGTTCATTGAATGGGAGGGATTGTAAATGTTATTTTAAATGCTTTGCATTTATAATATCTCTATGCTATGATGCTCTGTAATGTTTTCTTGAAACTGCAGCATCTTGTTAATTATATAATCTTTGCTGTTACTCACTGATAAATAATATCAGGACCAGATTCTGTATTGTATGGGAACATGTATCCCATATTCTGTCAGTTCTGGCTCATCTCATTGATGACTCTTGAGGTTTTGTTTCTTTTTTATCTTGTGGAAATGTATCGGAGAGAGAAGGATAATGGCGGGGTTAATGTTTCTCAGGTCAAAGCAACACATGTACACGCACTCTCTCGCTTTCTGTCTCTATCTCACACTTCTCTTGTCTTCTTCTGAAGGTGGTGATGGTTTGATGACAAGCATACGAGTAAATCAAGAGCCTCCCATTAGGCTGGCTGGGCTGGTGTCCGGGATCAAGTATCGGTTGCGGGTTTATTCCCACGAGCATGACACCATCAGCAGTGACTACGTCACGTTCGAGACAGGCAGAGGTGAGGGGCGGCCAAGACACAAGGAAGGACTTTGAAAGGGTTCAGTGTGAACATTTGAATTGGGGGAACCCACAACAGAGTGTATGCAGCTGCATTATGTTTAATGTCATGTTATTTTATCTTGTAACTGGTTGTTAGTTCTGGTCTAGTGCTGGCTTGCATGGATAGTGTTTAACTTGGTTAGTAATTTTTTTAGCAGCAGCCGTCTTCCCTGGTTACCTGCCTGCATGGTCTTGTGTGGTGAACACAATGAAATCTCAGTGTTTTCTGTAGGAACACGCTCAATAAGATACTGATCCTAAACATGATAATATCATGTGAGAACCTGTGGCAGCGGATTTCTGTTTTCTTTATGGATTTCTCATCACAAACGTAAACATTATTCTGTACCTCTCTTTTCCATAAAACAGCCTACAGGCAGCCTGAAGACATGGCTGCTCAGGGCTGGTTTATCGGGCTCATATGTGCCTTCGCTCTGTTGGTCCTTATCCTGCTGATTGCCTTTATCATCAAGAGGAGTCGTTCAAGAAAATGCCCAGGTAACATCCAGTCCATACACCAACCCAGCAGGGCACAGTCTCAGAACATTGGCCAATGTTCTTTCAAAGTTTTGTCTCAAGCTTTTTTTAACATTATATATCACATATATCAAAAATGTTGTTAAGTCATTAGTAGATCATTTTAAAAAGTTACAGACTTAAAGTTTGTATAGCATTCTTATAACCAAGCAATAACATTAATACAACATCTAAAAAAACTGCTTTGAATGTTACTAGAACTTTGAAAATAACATTTTTAATTATTAACATTTTATTAGTTATTTTTACATTAGGGAAACGTTAGGGAAATGTTCTTACAACCTAAAATTGTTATTTTTGAAAGGCTCATTTACACTAATTATTGCGCTATTGATGCAGCAGATCAGTACAGTATAGTACTGCTTACGGTATGCAAATGATCTTTAGTTGTAATTCAGGAGTGATTATTTGTTTTGTGTTGCACTGCTTTTGTCAAGACTAAACTGCTGGTTATTATTAGTTTATGGTTTTTCTTCAGTGGAAGACAAGAAAGATTTCCCCGTGGATCCTGTTGAGCATAAAGACCAAGATGGATCATTGACTTATCCGTAAGTTTGCATCACTGATCTCTTTACTGTAATCAAGATAATCAGTAAAAAAGCTGCTGAGGTTCATTTTGAGGAAAAAAGGCTTAAATGTGCCATTTGGTTTTCATATGCAGTCTGTGCTGTGTATGATGGTGTACCTGATAGATGATTCTCTATGTGTGTCTTTTGACTCATGCTCTCATTAACACGAGCTTCTGTACATGTGACCTCTGTGTAATACTCGACTATCCAAACCAAAATAAGCCAGCAATGTTTTCAAAAGAATAGCTAGACTGTGTTTTATTTCTTTAAATTGAGATTAAACGTTAAATAAATGTTCAAGGTGTCATAACTCTCTCTTTTCCTCTTCTGCCCGACAGCAGTGAAGAGGACAACAAACCTCTGCAGGGCAGCCAGACGTCTCTGGATGGCAACGTCAAGGAGAGTGATGACAGCCTAGTGGACTATGGTGAAGGAGGGGATGGACAGTTTAATGAGGATGGCTCCTTCATTGGCCAATACACAGTTATGAAGGACAAAGAGGAAACGGATGGAAACGAGAGCTCTGAGGCCACATCACCTGTGAACGCTCTCTACTCTCTGGCGTAGCAACTAAATCCGGGGCTGGCACCACCAGCAGGCCGGAGGGTGCCACTGCACATGAAAATAAATGTATACAAAGAGAGAATTATGAGAAAGTATTTACATACAAAGCACCGGAGTGCATGATCCTTCTAAACAAGGTATGGGGACAAAATACATACAGGAGAGCCAGAAGATGTTTAGAAACCAATAAAGAGCTTGTGAGCAATGCTTGTTCACACAGATTTAAAGACTTTAACGTTACTGCAAGAACATTTTTGATCTCTTTAAGAGAACTTTTAGAGAACATTAGCCAATGTTCTGAGAATGTTCCCTGTTAGCTGGGCTGTGCTATACAAAGCTATGCACTGTAAATTATCACATCCTGCTTTTTTTGTTGACTGCACAAAACTGCTATTGGACTCATTTCATGCACTCATTTGCCTCTGACCTGAAGTTCTATATATTTTCACTGGCTGAAACTATAAAATGGATATTTACAGGCTGAGGTTTAGCGGTTGTAAATGACAACAAAGACTTTATTTTGAAGCATGGTAATATTTTAGGGTAAGGACAATGAAGAGGTTATAATAAGAGGTGAATCTCCTGATAAATACACAATGATGTTCATTTTTTTATCATTTTTGTATTTTAAAAACATTGGGGTGCATCAGGTTTTTGGTGGAGTGTCAGTTGAGAGTTTGAAGGCCGTGGCAGACAGAAATAACATAATCTGCTCCTTTAGTGTTAATCTTGTTATCACTGCTATTGTGTTAAAATATTAGAATTTATTAAATATCACTTTCAATAAAAATGGAAATATTGTGTATTTATTTATCACAGATAGGGACTCAATCATGTAATCGTAATGATGTAAATGACCAGCATTCTGAGAATGTTCCCTGTTATCTGGGTTTTGCCCTTTAAGAAATTGTGAAACAAGGAATAAACTTTTAAAGCTGTGCAAAGATCTGGTATTTGGCAAGACTACATCTCATATCTGGTATGTCATATACCAATTCCATTAGGCTGTAGCTTGGCAGTAACTGTTTTAACCAGAAAATCACCTGTAAGACTTTTAAAATCTTCCTCCTGAGATAAAACATTTATTATCGCTCCTGATATCTTCTGATAATCTTCTGCTGCACAGAAACTTTGTGATATGATCCGCCATTTCAGTAGGCAAAAAGAAACAAAGCAAAAACAGTTTACACATTGTTTCTATAAAGATGAATGAAATATCTTAATGCTGTCTCAAGAGTTTCATCCTGAAACTGATATTGAAATACTCTGACAGGCTCTGTACAAGCATGAAGGCAGTCTGCTTTGAAGATACTGGTTACGTTTCGTGAGGTTTGTTCCTGAGGAGCAGCCGTGAGATCATTGTGTCTCCAGACTCGGGTATATGCTACATGGAGAGGACACTTCTTTAAAAATGTATCAAAGTAACTTCAACACTTTCAGCTACTGTGTTTAAGTGTTGATTAAACAGAACCATTCATCCAAAACAAAATTCAGCAACAGATATGATCAGCCTTGATTTTCTTGTACAGTATCTGTACAGTAAATACACAGACATTGATGAAATTTCATACCAAGTAAAAGATCTTTTTGTTTTAAAAATAATTGGTTGCTATATCATGGCAGCATGACTGTAGAATCCAAATAAACGTTTACCTGTCTTAATTTAATTTTTTAACAACATATTAAAGGCAAGAGTTGATCCTTATTTTTACAAACTGTTTCATATCTGTTTGACCTCTAACTGTGGCGCTCCACCTCTCTCTCTCTCTCTCTCTCTCTCTCTCTCTCTCTCTCTCTCTCTCTCTCTCTCTCTCTCTCTCTCTCTCTCTCTCTCTCTCTCTCTCTCTCTCTGTCTCTCTCTGTCTCTCTCTCTCTCTCTCTCTCTCTCTTTCTTTCTCTCTCTCTCTCTCTCTCTCTCTCTCTCTCTCTCTCTCTCTCTCTCTCTCTCTCTCTCTCTCTCTCTCTCTCTCTCTCTCTCTCTGTCTCTCTCTCTCTCTCTCTCTCTTTCTCTCTCTCTCTCTCTCTCTCTCTCTCTCTCTCTCTCTCTCTCTCTCTCTCTCTCTCTCTCTCTCTCTCTCTCTCTCTCTCTCTCTCTCTCTCTCTCTCTCTCTCTCTCTCTCTCTCTCTCTCTCTCTCTGTCTCTCTCTCTCCCTCTCTCTCTCTCTCTCTCTCTCTCTCTCTCTCTCTCGTGTGCTACTTTCTCCAGATGAAAGGTCTTCATGAGTGCAGCGGTACAACACACACTGATTATCTGGTTGTTAAGGAGGGTTTAGTTTACCAGTGTTATCACTCTGTTATCTAAGTCATTATTATTATTGCCATCACACTTTGTTTTCTTCAGTATTGCGTAAAAAATGATGTTCATGATGTGTTTACTTTCTTGGCACATATTTGGCATTAAAAGAGCTCAACGCTGGACATTGAACAATGCAGGAGATAACATTCATGAAGAAACGTTAATGATTATTCTAGAATATTTATTAGTGTTAATGACGTGAAGCCATTTGATAATTTAAAACTTTTTTATATGTGTGTGTGTGTTAAAAATGGAGACCAAGCAAAACAAATGCTTGGTCCTTTTTGAATCTCTTTTAAGAGTTTTTTCATTTTTGGATGAGGGCAGCTACAGAAAAGAAAGTCATTATGTTACACATTACACCTCTGACATCTCAGTTGGAATAAAACTGTGTGCACTGTAAAATTATTTTTATTATTCTGAAATCGTTCGCTGTTTGCATCATCTCATTTGACAACTTTATTCTAAGCAGCAGTATGTAAGCTTACAGGAGTGAAATGTATGCACTCTTTGAGCTATCATGTACCCCAGTTGTTATAAATATTGCGTTTGTAACGTTGTTATAAATATCAGCACTTGTAAATTTTCTTCAGTAAACAAAGTTTTATTTGACTGTATTTGGAGCAATTAATTATTAGCTTATTTATTGCACACATAAACACAGATTTGTACAGCCCAGCATGTGCACACTATTTGAGAGACAGCGCGCATTCTATGTACAGGTACAATATACACAATATAATGGAAAATATCTTATAGACACAACTAAATAATACACAATACAAAATGCAGTAATAACTTAATATGTATTTAGTTTCACATGCCCAGATTTCTTTATCCTGCAAGCAAATATGTTTATTTAAAAATAGGTTTTTTAGTGTACACAATAATTTTGTACTTTCTTTGTGTTGTAATTTGTCAATGTTTTTTTTCATTTTTTGCCTCAGTTAATTTCGAATTATTTAATGCATTATGAGACTATGAACATCCATCAAACTCTGGATATTGATTGTGATGTTTTTAGGAAATGACGTGTGACATTTTATAACCACCCCAAAGATAATAACATCTTACCGTAATGCGCTAGTTACGCGACTTGCATGATTAATTTATTGCCCACTGCTGATGAGGTTAAGATTTATAACCTGTACTTTGGAACTATTAATTATGTATAAAAATGGCTGAAGATTTCAGCAAACAGCTCATTCTCAGTGACACTGACGCAGGTAAAGATGCTTGTCAGTTTTCTATGAAATTCTGAAATTTATGTCAAATTGTGGTAGTAAATTACATTTTTGTGCACATTTATAGGTCGATATACAACTCTGAAGAATACGTGTGTGGATTCAACAGTACAATGACTAAACTAGCTCTTTTAGCAGGTATGGTCCATTAAAATGTACATTAAACTGTGTTTTTTACGTAGTTTATGCATAACCATGTTGTATTTTGTATAGGGTTGGGGTTTCTGCTAACATTTCAGACTGGTAAGAATTTCTATCTCATTACTTAATAATAATAAAAGATAATAAAAGAATGTTGTGAAATATGATTAATATTATATCTTATTTCTAGTGGCCTCTACAAAACTGGTGTGTTACTTCACCAACTGGTCCCAGTACAGGCCAGGTGATGGGAAGTTCACTCCAGACAGTGTAGATCCCTTCCTGTGCACACATGTGATCTACGCTCTGGCCACCATCAGCCCCACCAACGAAATCACCACTGTTGAATGGAACGATGATGTCATGTACAAGTCACTCAATGCCTTGAAAAAAGTGTAAGCAAAAGCTGTTTCTATAGCAATATATAATCATTACAACACATTATAAACAAGGATTAATTATGCACAAATCAACAGCAATTAATTAAGATCTTTTGGTGGTTTAAAGCTGCAATTTGTAACTTGTTTTGGTTAAAAATAAAAACAAAAATCAGATCAGTGTTCAAAACAGAAAAGTTTAACATCTGTTCTAGGTTTTATATTTGAATATTATTTACAGTAACCCTGCATTGAAGACGATGCTGTCTGTTGGAGGTCTGGCCTATGGAATCAGCCCGTAAGTCTTACATAATATTCACCATGCTGAAGTTATAAACTCCATGTGACATGATCTACACATCGTCTCGCTATAATTAAACAATAAAAAGTGGATTTAAACGTTTGATTAAATCATGAAGTCCCAGCAGCAGGAGAACATGCAGAGATGCTTCAGTGAGTGTCTTTGTGCTGCAGGTTTATTAACATGGTATCGACTCCAGAAAACCGCAAGACGTTCATCCGTTCTGCGATGCTGTTTCTTCGCACTCATAACTTTGATGGCTTAGATCTTGACTGGGAGTATCCAGGACAGAACGGAAGTCCACCAGAGGACAAGCAGAGGTTCACTGCACTGATCAAGGTAGCTGAAATTATTATTATGGAGCATTGTATGTGTTCCTGTAGCTCAGTTGGTAGATCATCGCGTTTGGTTGTGAGTTTGATTCTCAGGGAGCACATATACTGATCAGATGTATAGCTTGAATACACTGTGAGTTGCTTTGGATAAAAGCGTCTTGCAATTGTTTGTCCTGGCTACACTCTTAAATATAAAGGTGCTTCACGATACCATAGAAAAACCATTTTGGCTGTATGGTTCCATAAAGAACCTTAAACATACGTAGAACCTTTCTGTGTCACAAAAGGTTCTTTGTAGTGGAAAACGTTCTTTAGACTATAAAAAGGTAAAAAAGAAATGGTTCTTTTAAGAACATCTGACTGAATGGTTCTTTGGGGAACCAAAAATTGTTCTTCTCTGGCATCACTGTGAAGAACCTTTTAAGAACCTTGATTTTTAAGAGTGTATAGGTGATTTTTAGACTAACTGTGTTTCAAATGTGTCTAAATCGCTAGGAACTGAGGCAGGCGATTGAACAGGAAGCCTTGGACGTGAGGAAATCGCCTCTGATACTCTCCTCCAAAGTTTCTGCTCTAAAGACCACCATCGACATGGGCTATGAGATCGCTGAAATTGCAGGGTAAAAATGCTGCACCTGACAGAGTTTCAACAAAGCTTAAAATGAAAGCATGATGCCTACATGAACAGTTTTTAACTTCCTGTCATTACAGTCAGGTGGACTTTCTGAGCATCTTGACTTATGATTATCATGGACACTGGGATTCTGTGACAGGACACAACAGTCCGCTGTATCGGAGCTCCTTGGACAGCGGAAACAGCCTCGAACTCAATATTGTAAGACCAACACCCATAACTCCAGTCAATAACAGTTCAAAGCACCACGTGTAATCTGATGAACTCTCTTTATCAGAACGCCTCTGTTTCATACTGGCTCAGTGGTGGAGCTCCGGCTGAGAGACTGCTCATTAGCTTCCCCACATTTGGTCGCACGTTCTTGCTGTCCACTTCAGAAACGGGTCTCCGGGCCCCAGCCAGCGGCCCTGCTGGTGCCGGTGCCTACACACGTGAACCGGGCTTCTGGTCCTATTATGAGGTTTGAAATAATGTGTTTCACACTATTGTGGCTAGTGCAGCAAAGTCTGATGTAAAGACATGTGATCAAAAACAGAACCACTGATTTAAAACAATCTATTCAAACCAATCACTTCACCAAATCTGTGTGTGATGTTTGTGAGGTTGGAAGATGAAGGTTCTAGAACGTTGTTTGTTGCACAGATCTGCCCCATGGAATTGACTGCTAAAGTGGAGTGGATTAGTGACCAGCAGGTGCCCTATTTAGTTCAAGGAAAGGCTTGGGTGGGTTATGACAACCAGGAGAGCTTTACTGCTAAGGTAAATTCACTTGTGTGCTCCACTGCAGAGGAACACAATGACAGAGCAGGTTTAAAATGGTTGAATTTATTCTGATTGAGCTTTCAAATGTTTGCTTGAACAGGTGCAGTGGCTTAACTCACTGAACTTGGGCGGAGCCTCAGTGTGGACCTTAGATTTTGATGATTTTTCAGGCCGTTTCTGCTCTCAAGGAGCTTACCCACTGGTCAACCATTTGCGCAACTCTCTAGGTTAATAAACACTTTCCCAGCGTAATTGTGTGATGATGCAGTGAATATGTGATTAATTCAGGCCATCTTTAGCCTAAAATGTAAAATAAAATATTTTGTCTTCTATTATATACTGTAGTGTAATGTTTAATCTCTTTTCGCAGGTTTCGCTCCCAAGCCCACCACTACACCACGGCCCACCACAACCGCGAACCCCCACGCCTCCTTCTGTGTTGGTAGACCAGATGGGTTGTACCCCAACCCTGCTGATAAGACAACCTTCTTCCACTGTTTCAATGGAAACACATACCTGCAAAATTGCCAGCCAGGTCTAGTGTTTGTTGACGCTTGTAAATGTTGCAACTGGCCATAAGCTGATGAAACAAATCAACATCAAATATTCATTTAAGTTTAATAAGTTAATAAGTTGTAAATTTAAATTCAGTCTCTTGTTGAGAAATGATGTTCTCTTGTTCTTTTCACTTTCAATAAAATATTTATAGCGGTCACATTTTTATCTTCAAACTACACAAGCCGATCATCTGTAAGAATAAAATAAAGATAGTAAATAAAGGTAAACTAATCTTATAAATAACCTTAAATTATACAACAAATTATTGTTGTAAATTAATTTAAAACAAATTATTTGACAGTCTTAATAAAGTACTGCAAAAATAATGTCATTGTTTCTCACAATTGGATAAAAGAGCATAAAGGTTGTAGGATATAATTGTGTATTTTTTCTAGTAATCATTAATTTTTGCCACTATGAGCATTGATAACCTAGTTAGATCATTAAATAAAAAATAATGACATTATATAGTGTATACATGTACATAAACAAACTAATCAGATGCTATAGGTGTGATGTATATATGATAACACACAGCTATGAGCTCTTCACTGAACTGCTGTTTTATCACAGCACAGAACCTAGAGCTGATTCTTATTTTTATTGCATAGCAACGTTCTGCCACTGTTTACATAATAACACTGACATCAACATGTGTCCACATTTTATTACAGTATGTGGAAACTGTTTTACAGAAGCAATAATGCACTTAAGGCTGAAGCTGTGTAAACTTTGTAAAGAAACCTGTACAAGCTTATACTGTAGATAGAAGGTTTTACCTGTAAGACTACAGAACGTATAAGATAGAGCTTCTCATTCTTTTCAAAAATAATTCAGATAAAGGCCTCCAATATTATCCAAGACCATGTTTACACACACACGTCTGAGGTTTGCATTAGTCCAGAAAAATCCCACTTTTTTCACTTTTCAGCTTTAGTTTAGGAAACATTTTGACACAATACTCATCCAGGTGTAATGTCTCAGTGTTTTGGGAATGTCATGGGAAAAACGTTTTCAAAGTTAAAATTGTCCAATTAACTTGAAAGACACAGACAAAAAATGACAAACTAGCCTGCTGTCTCATTAAATAAGACAATAACATTACAATTATGTAAGAACTTGGATTTTTAATTCTTCCAGTATATATTTTATACACATTGGCATCATATTGAGATTTTATTCTGTTCTGCTGTTCGTTTCTTTTCTTTCTGGGATTTTGACATGGTCATTATCAGCTGGCACTGTACCAGTGATAAGATATGAGATGAAACACTGCTTTTCTCTTCATATACTGGCAATCTTTCAACATCTCCACCTCCTGGCTTTGTTTTTACAAACCTTTTACTAAATAAAATATACATTACAATTTAATTTCATGATAAGATTCTATAAAGTCAATGTGTTTCTGTTTGTGATTAAGTCTCAGATGCAATCTGTTTACTGCTCAGCTGTTTAATCCTGACTGACGTGCTGAAGGATCTGGTTTCCTAAAACAATATAATGTTATTATACTATTTTTATGTCATAAAGATTGATAAACTTCATAACAATAAACAGGACATCATAACAGTGTATTTATTAAGTGACAAGGATCTCAACAAAATGATCTGTATGGAAAACTGCACATCATAAAATTGGTGTGATTCACATTTCTATACTGCTTCTAAAAAGTCAATGTTAATAACAAACTCAATATTAAAATAATTATTTGAATGAAAGCTAGCATTTTTTAGTTCAAATGGTCAATAATTGCCATTACATTTATTCATTTCATTCATTCATACATTCTCTGTATTTATTATACCTGAGGACTAGTAGACTAAATAACCTGTAGACTAAACATGTACTAGAATTTGATTATTGCCATTTTTCAGCCAACTCTTTTTTCAACTCTTTCCTCTTAATTTGTAGGTTCGTTATTTGAAAGACAATAACTTTGGTGGAGCTTTTGTGTGGGCACTTGAGCTGGATGATTTTGCACGACAGTTTTGTGGACAGGGGACTCATCCTCTTATAGGACATCTGCACAGACAGGACAGCAGGGCCAGACGAGGCAAACAGAGCAGCAGGGCCAGACGAGGATTGACAGGACAGCAGGGCCAGACGAGGCAAACAGAGCAGCAGGGCCAGACGAGGTTGACAGGACAGCAGGGCCAGACGAGGTTGACAGAGCAGCAGGGCCAGACGAGGTTGACAGAGCAGCAGGGCCAGACGAGGCAAACAGAGCAGCAGGGCCAGACGAGGTTGACAAGGTTGACTCATGTATGTTTACAAGCCCATGCACTACAGATCATCTTGTACTGTTCTCCAGCCAGGAACAGTGCTTGACTTATATTTATTGGAACATTTGTATAGTTTGTATTTAAATAGTTTATTATAGGCAACTTTATATATATTTATATATATATATTTATAATCCAATTCTGTTACTTTGTTTTAGATTTATACTTTTCACGTCATTTTGTATGTCTGTATTTATTAGCCCGTGTCCTGTGAGCATTTCGTTCCACTGTATGTCCCCACATATAGCGGAATGACAATAAAGCTCAACTTGACTTGACTTGACTTGAAGACAGCAGGGCCAGACGAGGCAAACAGAGCAGCAGGGCCAGACGAGTTTGACAGAGCAGCAGGGCCAGACACAGTTGACAGGACAGCAGGGCCAGATGAGGTTGACAGAGCAGCAGGGCCAGACAAGGTTGACAGAGCAGCAGGGCCAGACAAGGTTGACAGAGCAGCAGGGCCAGACGAGGCAAACAGAGCAGCAGGGCCAGACGAGTTTGACAGAGCAGCAGGGCCAGACGAGTTTGATAGAGCAGCAGGGCCAGACGAGGCAAACAGAGCAGCAGGGCCAGACAAGGTTGATAGAGCAGCAGGGCCAGACGAGTTTGACAGAGCAGCAGGGCCAGACGAGGCAAACAGAGCAGCAGGGCCAGACGAGTTTGACAGAGCAGCAGGGCCAGACGAGTTTGACAGAGCAGCAGGGCCAGACGAGGCAAACAGAGCAGCAGGGCCAGATGAGGTTGACCAGGCAGCAGGGCCAAATAAGCAGGCAAGGTAGCAGGGCAGGATACAAAATGCTTTTAAGAGCAGGCTTGCTGTAGTGGGGACTGGAATGGGTTTGTAAAAAGGGACAGCGTGTAGAGCAGGTGTGGTTCAAGATGAGGTGAGATTGTGGCTGTGATTGTGTTACCATGACAGGGTGTGGTACAGGATCAGCCATGACTCAGAAAGGAGAACCTAAAGTTGAGATCAAGTGCAGTTTATTAACTAGGTACAATTAAATACTGCTTTCCCAAAAAACAAAGATTTGAATATGATTCGGATAAGATCTGATCATTTGAATAAATAAAACTCTGAACATGACCTCACCTAACATGACTGAACTTGACCAGACTTATTACTTAAGTCATATTACTGGACTAGACACTAAACAACAAAAAAACTAAAAAGAAAGATTCAACTAAATTTAAAGTCAACAAGCTCAAAGTTGGTGTTAATGAAAGTTGAGAATGGCTGTAAAGTCCCAAAAAAATCCATAGGAATGATACCGTATCCAGTTTAATTTACTTAAAGGATTTTGTCACAACAAAAAAACAGCACTGATCCTGCTCTGTAAGAGAACTCTAAACCCTCAATTAACCAAACATTGTTTTTAAGAGTAGTAGTTATTTCCCTTTGTATTTATTGCATGTCTGGTGTTAAATACCACGCAGCTAACAAGGAATATTCTCAAAATGTTGACTAACAATCTCTGAAAGTTCTTTCAAAGTTTTCAAAAAATTGCAGTAACATTAGTAGAATGTAGAAGCTAGTGTCATTTGTCTGGTACATACTGGATCACGACAAGAATTGTTCTGCTCTTTCATGCACTGAAACTGTAATGAGAAAAATAGAAAACAACCTTGAATTTACTTGATTTTGAAGTACAGACATAATATTGTAAAACTTAACCTCAAATAAACAAAAAATGAATAAAATCATGCTGCCAGAAAACACAGAAATACACTGGCACATTAATGCACTTTTTATCACATCATTGCCAATTCATCACATCAATTATTCATCACAGCTTTTTACAGATTGATAGATATCATTTCATTCTATGGTTTACATAAGATATCATATCTTACTCGAAAATCGGGCCATATTTGGGTGGTGTAGACAACACCCAGCTGTCGATCTATATAAACTCCAGGGTTTGGCGTTCTCCTTACCTTTCTCACCTCCTCTAGCCCAGGTAAGAACTGACTGCGGTGAGAATACAACTTAAATATGACATTTCATTCATGTAATAGAAATATCTCTTTTATATTTAGATTTTTTTCTGAAGATTTTGGAATTAAAATGGGGAAGCTTACACTTATAGCAGGTATTACTTTTTTAAATCTTTATTAGTGTTTCTCTTATTTCATTCTGTTATATGTTATTATATATGTTCTGTTATATGTTCTAGGCTTGGGCCTGGTGCTCTGTCACCTTGGTGAGTCTTTGAAAATTTATTGCATCAAGTTATAATGTCAAATTTGTGCATTTAAGTATTGTTCAAGCACTGTTGAAATCAGAGAGATGAACAGAGAGAACAGGGAACATTCTCAGAACGTTGGCTAATGTTCTCTAAAAGCTCTCTCAAAGTTATGTTACTGTCTCAAAAATGTTACTGCAAGGTTAGTAGACAGTTTTTTCAATATTATATATCATATATATCAAAAAAGTTGTTAGTGGAACGATTTAATAATGTTACAAGTTTAAAAACTTCAAAAAAATTTGGGCATTTCTAGAACGTTTTTGTTACTAACAGAAATGTTAGGAAAACATTCTTAGATCCTATATTTGTTAGCTGGGTGACTGTTTCACAGCAGTGGGTATCTCCATAAAACTTTAATTAATCAAGAGAACTGTAACCATTAGACAGTTTCTCAGGTTGTGTCAAATTCTAAATAACAAATACAGGTATAATAAATATAAAGCATATAATAGTTCATTTGCAGATCTCTCTCTGTCACTAATGTATGAGAGCGTCACACACTGACTTTATATGTTTAGATCTACTCACTGCTGTATCTTTGTGTATCCATCACCAGCCGTCTCCCTGGAAATGGGCTGCTACTTCACAAACTGGTCCCAGTACAGACCTGGAAATGGAAAATACACACCTGCAAATGTTGATCCCTTCCTGTGCACCCACCTCATCTATGCTTTCTCCGTCATCAACAGTGCCAATGAGATTGTCACTTACGAGTGGAATGATGAGACGCTCTACAAGGCCTTTAATGACCTCAAGAAAACGTATGTATTATAATGAAGTGAAAGGCAGGGGAGGCAGTTTCAGAGTGGCTGCGTTCTGTAGTCAAGATTGTTCTGTTAAAGACTTTAAAAAAACATGTAATAAAAACAAAAGATAGTGAATTATGTATTCTTAATGTTATAAGAAGGTAACATGCCTGCGGTTAGACATGCTGAAACCATATGACCAAATATCTCTAATGATCTTTACAGAAATGGCAATCTTAAAACTTCTCTGGCTGTTGGAGGATGGAACTTTGGATCAACACAGTAAGTGTTCAGTAAAAATGATGAACATTTTGTCTTGCGCTGTTATTATTTCAATCATTATCAGATTATCTTGAGCCTGTTAACTAAGCAGGTATATATTTGTGTATACCGTTTAAAATGCAAAAACATCAAAATTTGTCTCCAAAATTCATCTCAGGTTCTCCATCATGGTGTCCACTCCAGCAAACCGTCAAACATTCATCCAGTCCACCATCAAGTTCCTGAGGAATTATGGATTTGATGGTCTGGATTTGGATTGGGAATATCCTGGATCAAGAGGAAGTCCACCTGAAGACAAACAAAGATTCACTCTGCTCTGCAAGGTGGAGATGATTGCAACCAAACGGAAGTTTCAGCAGTATTCCCTTTTGATGTTTACTGAACCTCTCTTTTTGTAGGAACTTCATGAGGCTTATGAAGCTGAAGGTAAAGCTACTGGCAGACCGAGATTGGTGCTGAGTGCTGCAGTATCAGCTGGCAAAGGGACGATTGATTCTGGATATGAGATTGCAGAGATTGCCAAGTATGACGACACTGAATCAGATCAACAAACTAAATTAATAATCAATAGACATGAGAATTGTGGTGACCACAGGCAGTCGTATGAGATGTGTTTAGCCCCTCTGATTTGTATCTGGTTGTCACAGGTACCTGGACTTTGTCAATGTCATGACTTATGACTTCCATGGAGCTTGGGACAGATTCACCGGACACAACAGTCCTCTGTACAGGGGGTCAAAGGATCAGGGAGATATGATCTATTTCAACACAGTAAGAGCTGATGTCATCAAATATAATGAGCTCATTTCCTGTGATGTCATCGAGGACACTGTCCTGCGATTTTCAAATCTCATGAAAGAAACAAAAACAACAAAATTCTTCTCTTTGTTCAGGATTTTGCTATGACCTACTGGAGGGACCAGGGAACCCCTGTGGATAAACTCAGAATGGGCTTCGCAACATACGGTCGCACCTTCCGTCTGTCATCTGCAGATACTGGAGTTGGAGCTCCAGCTAGTGGACCTGCTTCAGCTGGAGCTTACACCCGTGAGGCTGGATTCTGGGCTTATTATGAGGTGAGAACTTTAAAACAACCGCTTCAGCTCACAAGATAATGCCATAACACAAATACTTTGGAACATTGCCAGCATCTAATATCGTCAATTTCTACCATCGATTTCTGTATATGTAGGTCTGTGGCTTCCTACAAGGAACAACAACTCAGTGGATTGAAGATCAGAAGGTGCCCTATGCTGCAAAGAACAGCGAGTGGGTTGGATTTGACAACCAGAAAAGTTTTGAAATTAAGGTACGTTTAAACCTTTTCTAGGATGGGCTGCATTGCCCCCTTTTGTCAGCAAAGAGTACCAACTCTTTCTCTCTTTCCTCTTGATTCATAGGCCCAGTATCTGCAAGACAAAAAGTTTGGTGGAGCTTTCGTGTGGGCACTTGATCTGGATGATTTTGATGGAAAGTTCTGCGGACAGGGGAAATATCCCCTCATGAGCCATCTGCGCAATCTTCTGAATATCGGTAGGAATTTACAAGCTATCTTCGAAAGGGTTTTCATTTTCACTACCCATGAAAAACAACAAACAAATGTAAAATAAAATAAAGCAAATGCTATCTAAAATACCTTTTCTCGCAGAATTGCCTCCACTGCCTCCAGCCACCACCCTCAAACCCGGTCAAACATCAACAAGGACCACCACGACCACCACGACCACCACTCATGCTCCAGGATCAGGATTCTGTAATGGAAAGCCAGACGGACTCTATCCTTACCCCGGCGACGCAAACAAATACTATAGCTGTGCAGGGGGGCAAACTTATGTGGAGCACTGCGCTGAAGGCACAGAGTTTGATGAGAGCTGTAAGTGCTGTGTTTGGCCCCATCATGTGTAACCTCATGAAAATGATGCTCACGAATAACCATCCACAAACAGTGAAACAGGAGCGTAACATTTCCACAATCACACAAATGAAACGAATCATCCACTGTGTCTACAGGCACAACTGAAAATGATTTCCTATTGCTTTGTCTTCTTTCCACTGGAGTGTATTTTGAAAGTGCAAAATGCCTCTTTTTCAACAATTTCTTTGTCAATCTGTTTCTTTTCCTTCAAAATAAGCATTAAATAAACTCACTTGTCATCTGTGAAGACTTTTGTGGATTTTATTTTTTGTCCCTGGTGGTGCTCCACAATGTAAAATCGGTAAAAAACACACACATCACTCAAAAGCAAAACAGTTTAAAAAATAAAACATGGATACATGCATCCACTCTTAACAGCTGCTGCTCCAGAAGTTTATCAAGTTTTTCCGTTCTGTAAATACTCTTGAACAAAAGACAAGGATGTACAGTTTGGTGGTACACTGGGGTCACCTGAAAACAGCAAGACAATTGCTGCTCTTGTGGACCTGTAGCATATCATATAAATGATTATATTTATATATAATAACAACATAAAATGTAAGAAAACAGATGCATGCCCCTGCTTCTCTTACTAGCAGCGCTCCAGCTGTATTTGTTCTTTATCTACAAGCATTGTTTGAGACCAACAATATCAAGTCTGAGCATGTAAACAACTGCTGAATAATCAGTGTCTGCTCCGTCAAACCGCACATTATCAGTGAATAAGCTGGCGATACGTTATGTCAATACATCTGCAGCTTCAAATGTAAAAACAAAGAAAGGTGATGATGAAGACACATTCAACGTAAAGAAGAAATTACAGGAGATAAAAGCTGAGGGTGCCACAGCGGACAGAAAACCAGAGAGAAATGAGAAAATGAGGGACCCTCCACTGCTGCAGCCCCAGTCAGAGCTGGAGACATTCAAATAAATCATATAATTTGTGTTTTAATTGGAGCATTTATTATTATATTACGAGTTTGTATTAAGTGTTGAGGCAATGCAACCCCAGGCCAGTAGGTGGCGGTACGCGCGTGACGCGGGTGTGACGTCACAGCGCCGAAAAACAAAAGTGCGTATTTGCGCGTCTTTCTCCCCGATTATCGTTTAACACACAGACGAGCAAACTCGACGATTTCTCTCCGTGTTGTGATTCAATAGCTGGGATGCATCTCCTCCATCTCCGTTTCAGCGCGTTTAATGGAGATTTCGCCGTGAAAAGGACGAGAGATTTGTTAGACGTCGACCGGGATTATTTACGCGACTGCGTTTGTGTTTTACATCTGAAGGTAATAGAGACATTGAGATGTATTGACACCGATCTGTTGTTTTATTGTTATCTGTGTAGTAATGCATTTCTTTATATAGTGTTGTCCGATCTGATGGTTTCTTTAAATGGACCTCTAGCGGTAGTGACGGGTCATTGCATCACTACATATAATCTACTTAAACTACCTACTAAATCTACCTAACCCTAACCTAAACCATGAAGCTGCTGGAAAACTCAAGTTTTGAGGCCCTGAACACTCATCTTACAATTGAGACGGGCGACTGTAAGATTATTGGACGGTAAGTTGAAGTTATTAAGTGAGTCCCTTTAAATCACTTGATCATGGACACTATGAGAGCAGAGTTAAGTTCAAATCCACAACTTTTGTCTCTCTACCACCATCTCTGTTTGAGACATTAAATCACAGGTTTCTTTATGTGCCAGACTGTGCTGTTAACATTACCTGAGTGTCACAGTTACGAGCTGTGTTAGTTGTGCTAACCGTATTGTTTTGATAACCATCTCTCATGGGTTTGTCATTGTAACGTCTGCTAGAATTGAGAGCTACTCCTGCAAGATGGCAGGCGATGACAAGCAGATGTTTAAGCAGTTTTGTCAGCCGGGGCAGCCGCACATGCTGGAGGCTTTGTCTCCTCCGCAGAGCTCTGGATCAGTCCCAGCAAGTAAGTCATGAAAGAGTTTTCTGAAGTACTAAGCGTTTCACACTTGCCTGCCCATCATTAACATGTTTCTGAAGGTCATTGCGTGTTCTTTAAACTGTTATTTTCAGGTTGAGTTTGGATGAGGGGGACAGTCCACTGTCAGACAAGTGCAGCAGAAAGACACTTTTTTACCGGATCGCAACGCTCAACGAATCCTTCCGGCCGGGTTATGACTTCAGCCGCACCAAAGGCCACGATTTCAGCAAAGAACCCAGTGTTAATTGGGTAAGAGGACTTTTTGATCAATCAAGACTGTGATTCGATTGTAACACATGAATACACACGGTTTTACAGGCAAGTAGGAAATTTGAGAGAACAATTAACAAACTATCATTCACAGAAGATATATATTTATATAAATACATTTAGATACTTAACTTTACGTAACGATTACTATCTGATGTGAAGAGACTTTCAACCAGCAAAACAAAAAATGTTCCTGGAACAAATCGCCTACCCTGCCTTTAATAAAGCTGTTTTCTGCAGGTGTTTAATGCAGTAAACAGCAGTTTGTCTGCAGCTGCGGGTGAGGCGTACAGTGCAGCCTCAGTTATGGGAAGCTGTGGACAAAGAGATCAGCCTTGTTGAATGTGACATACAGGTATAGAAACTGCATTTAAATTCTTCTGATGTTTCCAGTTGTGTGTCATCATGCAAGAATAAAAGGTTCTGCTTGTGTTCTGTGACAGTTACAATCCAGACCTGGACTCAGACCCGTATGGGGAAGAAGGCAACCTGTGGTCCTTCAGTTACTTCTTCTATAACAAAAGACTGAAGAGGATCATGTTCTTCACGTGTCGTTCTGTCAGGTGAGGATCTGGGGATCAGAGAATGCATGAAGCAGACGGATCAAAGTGGGATTCTGTGTACATATTTGAGATGCTTCCACCTTATTATTATAGTCACCATGAAACGGAAGTAGCAACGGCCTTTTTGCATAAGATGCATACGATGATGCATATCGGAGTAAAATGGCTATAAAGAAATATAGGGTGAGAATTGATTTCATTCTTCAGGAATTGATTGGACCGTTACAAGTTGGCCATTGGACAGTCAATATAGTCCTGCCCATGACAAGAGACATTCATCATCAAGAGAAGAGATGTTGTTTTGAAAGAATGTTTTAGATTAAAGATATAAAGGCACATGTATTTAAAAAATGGCAATGTGCACAAATAAATCGTTTATATATAAACACTACAAAATAAGAATAGTATATTATGATTTTGGGGGCAAAAAAAAAAATTTTTAAATTCAAAGGAGGGGGGTTTTTTTTTTTTTTTTTTTTTTTTTTTTAGTCTCTTCATGGCTCCACAAGACTCTGGTATTGACACTGAACTGGATCTGGAGCTGGATGAGGGCAGCTGTGAGGAAGAGGAGGACATGGATGATAAGAGGTGAGAGAAACTGATATAGGAATAGCCCAGAAATTAAAAATCAGTCCTCATTTGCTCACCCCTTGTTGTTCAAAATCCACTGAACACAAAAGTAGAAATTTTGTACAATGTAACGGTCAGTCTTTCTGTGCGTTTATAATGAACTGGGGACTGGAGCTCCAGACTTCTAAAAGGATGTAAAAACATCATTAAATAGTTCATACAGCTACTGTTCATAAGAACTAGTGCAATATTTATTTCTCTATGAACCAAGAAGGAACGTCATACTGGTTCGGAACAACACGAGGGTGAGTAGATGAAGGGCAGGATTTACTGTTCCTTTAAGAGACTGTAAATAAATCACATGATTGAAGTATATTTGCTCTTAAAGGGCCAGCAGCCAAAAATAACACAGCAGTGTAATTGCTAACAATACTGTTGTGATAATAACAACTCGACCAGCGCGTGTTCTTTGAACAGTGTTGATGGCTCTTTTCACAGGTACACTGAACTATGTGCCTGACTGGAGCCGGCAACTTCTTGCCTGAGTTTTAAATGTTATTTTTCAGTTTCTGCTGTTTATTTGTAAACTGATGGTCATTTTTAGGAAAGGAGAGGTGTTGTAGTCCAGAGATTGAGTGCTTCTCACTTTAACCTCATTTTCACATGACTGTTTTGTGTACATTTTCCATTAAGATTCAAGATTTTCCAGTGACTGTGTCATTGTCTTTTCTTTCCGTTTATTTTATTTGCTTTTGTTTCATGTTTTTTGTTGATGCAGGTTTGTAGTATATGTAGCATTTGGTTCTCTCTCGCTCTCTCTGTCTCTATCATTCTTTCCTCTTACTTTCTCTATCTTTTCATTTATTGGTTTATGATCATTACTTACTGTAGTCTTTATAGCACAAAAGTATTTGCACTGGGTGGCATCTTCCGGGATTGATTTCATCGCTGTCATTTCTGTCAGGTTACTCTTCACAGATGTGTTTAACATGCGAGATAAACATTGTAAGTCAGCTTTCTTCCTCAAAGACCCCAGTTTGTGTTTTGTGATCAATTGTTGACTGAAAACACTGTTACATGACAGAGTTATTCTTTATTCAGAGATTGTTGTGTTAAATGTGACAGTGTTCGGTGGCAAGATATTGGATATGATCAGATGTGAAAGATGAGAAGCTGGTAAAACAAAACCGTTACATCTGATGTTGTATGAGCCACGTCACATTCAGCCTGTAGCTGAATCTTTCAGCTGTGGATTGAATGACACTTTCTCACAGTGACTCTGTACTTATTGTCCAGTGTTGTTTTATCACTGATTAACACCATTGGATGTTGATAACATGTTCATTCCAGTATGTTCATCAATACATTAACAGCTTAAATTCTTTGGGGTTTTTCATTTATTTTTATGCTGTTAAATAAACATTAACTGATCACTGATTGCTGTTTATTGTTTGTATTCTCCAAAGTAAGACTTCTCTGGGATGTGTATACTATACATTATGGGTGTATTGCAAATCGGTATAAGGTGAGGAGATCGTGTTGAACACTAATCTGTTATGTACTTATAATTTTTTTTAACCAGGTTATAGATTGCAGGTTTAGAAGTACTCAACTGTTGAGTTAATGTCTTGATAAATTTCTAAGTGCAAGTGTAAAGATACAGAATCACTGATCAGGTAAAACACAACTCATTAAAAAGCAACCTTACACTCTTTTTATTTGTACTGGCAACAACAAAATAAAGTTTTTAGATATAGCAACCTTTAAAACAACAAATGTAGTGTCAAAAATATATTTACAAATTGACAAGCACTTTAACAAAATAAAAGGGGTTAAGCATTGTATACAGGCATCACACACAATATCGTATGTAAAGTCTTTGTTTTGCTTGATAGAAGTTTCATGTGGTGCCTGTCAGCTTGTTTTGCACGGCCCTTCTGTTCTACTACACAAATGAGCATTGAACAGATGGAGAGAGGATCGAATCTACTGGCAGGAAAATAAAAACTTCACATGAAAGAGAAACATGAGTGTTGTTCTAACCTGTTGCAGATCCACACAGGCTGAGGAAACAAAAATCAAATCTTTGGTACTTAAATGTCCAACAACAGACGTTTAACTAGAAAAAGGCACTTTAAATAGTCAAATTTATCATTTCCACTGCAAAAAATATGTAAACAGATCATAAAAGGCACACCGTGTGCATCAAGTATCCCAGGATTCAAGTTAAAGGTAATAAATTACACAACAGATAGGTTTACAATGGGTGAAATTCATAATTAATGTACCAACAATAGTGCTGAAACTAAAGCATGTGTATTATGGTCTTTCCTGACTGAATCCAGCTGTGATGTGATGAAAATCCTCTAGGAAAGTAGCTTGTGTCCATCAAACAGCGAACTGATATTTTCAGAGGTAACACAAGTTTCTGCTTTATGTTTGTAAATGAAGGTCAGTCTTTCTCCTGTCCTGAACAGCTCAGCAGTTCTTTGCCCAGGTGAAAAACAGCACTGCTAGAAACCCGCCACACTATCCGGAATTTGCCCTGGAGTTCTGCATACTTGATGAGGCAATCTCCGATCCAGAAGTCAAGGAGGTAAACAGAATGAAGTCTCATTCGTTCATCCTTATAGAATTCCTAACAATCTCCATTCTCACTTGGTTTAAAATCCGGGACCACCTGATCTGTCGAGTGTCTGGTGCTGGAGTGCTGACTGAGGGATGTGTTGTTTTTACAGTGAAGCCATGGATGCAGAGGTAAATCTCCAGCCTCTAGCCGCTCTGAGGGAGATTTTCTCAGCATGCAGCACACCAAAGACTTCGCCCTGGCTGACAGAGTTTCAGGGATGGTGAACGTCCCCCTGCGAATTTTGCTGAAAAGTGCTGTAGGTTCCACGTCCTGAAATGGGTACCGTCCCACTAACATGGTGTAGAGAACAACACCCAAACTCCAGATGTCTGCGGCCTTCCCCGAGTACGAGTGTCGCAAGTTTAAAATCTCTGGACCGACGTAGGCCGGGCAGCCGTGTTTGTCTGTCAGCGAGTCGTCACTGCCGTTCAGAAGACAAGAATCCTCCAGGTTTTGCAAGGCCAGTTTTGTTCTGGGAAAGTGAAGAGAACATTCGTCATCTGAAAACTACCAGCTTACAATTCAGGTTGTAAAAACGTTTCCCTAAGGTTTCCATGAGTAACATAACTGTTAGAAATGTTATTCTGAATGTTCCAGGAACATTCAAAACATCCCGTTTTAGACGCTTTGCTAACGTTATTGCTTGGTTATAAGAACGTTATTCAAGTATTTTTTAATTCTGTAATGTTTAAACAGTTCTACCAACTACTTAAGAATTACATTTTTGACAAATAATGTTAAAAAAGTCCTACTAACGTTACTGAAGGAACTTCTGGATAACAATGTTCTGAGAGCATTCCTGGGAATGTCTTGACAAATTTGGAAGTGCATAAAGATACAGAATCACTGATCAGGTAAAACATCAGTCATTAAAAAGCAACCTTACACTTGTTGATTTTCATTTGTATTGGCTACATGTTTCGTTTATTACATTTGTCAGATATGGCAACCTTTGAAACACCAAAGTGGCGTCAAAAAAACCAGTTCTAGTAACAAAACTACATTCACAAATTGATGCACTTTATTTTTTAATGAAAGGTTTACGCACAAAATCGCACAGCTACAGTAACCCATCACAAGATTTCAGAAATGGGAGACGGACTGACCTCTGCGGGTCGGTGAACACAAACTTGCGCAGTTTGAGGTCCCGCAGGACGACGCCGTTCCGGTGACAGTGCGCGACCGCGGCCACCATCTGCGCGAACAGCCGCGCCGCCTCGTCCTCCGGCAGCCTCCTGCGGCCGCGCACGTACGAGTGCATGTCCCCGTAATGGCTCTCCAACAGCAGATACACGCTGTTGTCCCCAAGAAGAGCCTCTGAAAGCTTCCAGATGTTGTCGTGCGGCAGGAGACGTGTGTACGGTGCGATGAACTCGTGATATTTCTTCATGGAAAACACCTGCCGGACATGGAGATGTTCAGTGTGCGTAAAGATGATCATTCAAGCTGAATAACCTTTTCCCTTCATGGCTCCTCTAGTGCCATCCCTAGTGTTTGCCATTTTCTTTTCTTTTACTACATTCTTCATTGCTGTAACAATAATGTCAGGAGCTTTTTCAGTACATGTCTACGCTCATGCTCACCTTGCATGTGAACTCCTGCTGTGTCACCTGGTGGACGCTTCTGAAGGTCTGGGCATCTTCTGTGGCTTCCAGGAGGACGTAGGGGCCGATCCGTGTGAGCGGTCGCTTCTCTGGCCCTGCCCGCTCCGGGCTCTGGGACAGCGGCTGAAGGCAGGGCGCGAGTCCCGGGGAAGGAGGCTGGCTCAGTCTGCGGCGCTTGCATTTGATTGCATCCGTATTGTGAGAGTCCTCGAAGTCCAGCCGCTTGAGCCGCAGTGGAGGTGAAGGGGCTGACGGGTTCACACTCATCTGTGACAAAAACAAGCGAGTGTAAGTGCACAAGCGTGTGATTTAAAGCGCCAGCAATGCACATCAGATGCGCAAAGGTGAGAAGAGGCGCAATGAAGCGTTGCACCTGACGAGGACGCGCAGTAACCGTGAAACAATGGCGCAAACAATACTAAACGAGGCTGGCAGCTTCATTCATGTTGTGCAATGTGTGAAACGCATACAAAACAGAGTTATTAAGGGCTGAATGCTTGTCTGGTGAAAAGGATCGCTTGGTGATTATTATTGCGCGTTCAAGTTATTACGCGTTCAAGTGCGCGTCACACCATGACGTGGCGTCGCCAGTTTCTTCCACCTCGCCATTAGTTTACACTCCTCAATTAGTTTCCAAACGCATTTCATTGTCACTTAAATAACATTTGCAGAGGTTAGAAGTCAATAAACAGGAGTTCAAACAACGCCGAGGTGCACCAAGAGTTGCACCATCGCTTTCCCTCGAAAGTTGAACCACCAAACCATTTCTCAGTCTTTTCATTAGAGACGGCGGTCAGTCATTGGGTTTCTCCCGGTTTCGGGAGTCGTTTGCTTCAGTACAAAACCGCTTTCTAAAGGTTTACACGATCGCCTTACCTCGCCGGTGTAGACAAAGGATCCGCTCTCCTCTCCAACACCAAACAATGGAAACTACGGGCCCCCTTTACTTGCTGAAGAGCATTTCCAAATCTGATGAAACGATGGTGGAGAAACTGTGAGATGGAGTTCAAGCTTGGCAAACGAATAAAGAAAGGGATCTTTTGCCAAAGATTGAATGGAGGGAACAGGCTGTATTCAGCAGACTGTATTAAAGATCTCTGAATGGTTGATATGATGCACTTTGGGCTTCTTTCAGGTCGTGAACTTTGTCTTTTGTCTTCACGTCTGTGAGTTCATGAGCTCTTCTGGCTGCTTCTGGTGCACGATGGTCTTTGTTCCTGGTTCCCGCTGAATGAACGCGTCCCGCACCGACACTTTCCCCGGCGTTTGGTCCGTGGACGGCCAGAAAAAGTTTGAGCTCCTTCACGACGTGTCCGGAAAACAAACCCGGTACGACGGTATCGATTGTACCGCGCCGTAAGTCCGCCGGTAAGACGAATAGAGGAAAAGGTCCCCAAAGTAACCAAATGACGCGCCCCAACAAGTGACAGCGCGCAGGCGTGAGAAACAAGAAAAGTGATACGTTAGTCAGTCTTTGGTCCCTTTGGATGCTAGTAAGGGTCCCTTAATAGTAAAAACACAACCAGACGTGACCCCAGCCTGTAACGTCGCGGTTTGACCGGACTCGTCTAATATGCGCGGCCGGACGGGATGATGCGGTTCTTGGTAAGATTGCGACATGCAGCTCCGCCCCTCGAGCATGACGACATCTAGTACGCAGTGAGCACGGAGGAAACTTCACGATGTTTACTGTGTGCTGTAAACTGTTGATTCAACACCAGGTCCTGTATTTAGTTCACTGGAGGGGACGCGTATGCCCACAGAAATGCCCAGACAGCACCACACTTGTGGGTGCCTCTCTGTGTGACGTAGGTTGGTGTTGCACACTCGTGTGTCAGGACTGCATGCAGACAGAAATAAGCCACGCATGAAAGACAAGCTATATGAGCTGGAGTATATTAAATATAACTCCCAGATTAATTCCTTGTGAAGCTCTCGTCTCCCAGCTAACACTTTAAGGTTGTAAGAACGTTTCTCTAATGCTTTCGTGTTAATGCTGTTGAATAAGTGGTCTTAAAGATGCATTTATGTTCTTGCTTGGTTAAAAGAATGTAACGTTTTTAAAAAGTTACACTAACAACTTAAGAGTAACGTTTGTGATACATGTGATATAAAGCTTTGTGTTATGGTTACTGCATTTTGATAACGTTGAGAGAACTTTTAGGAAAGCGTGGATGTTTTTGACCATATCCAGTGTACTTAAAAGTTTGCATTTAATTGTTTCCCAGACAGAATAAAAATGTCTTATATTGTAGTACATTCAAGTCTATATGATACAGTATAGCTCATATTCATTTCCTGTTAGGTGGCACAGCTGCCCTGCATTTGAACTGTATGACCTGTACACGCAGCATGTCGAGCGTGTCAGTGACCTGCAGTAATCAGGCTGCAGGGCACCAGGCAGTCGAGCGGATGCCTCCACTGCTCTCATGGTTTCCGGCTGAGTCAGAAGTTTCATACGTGAGGGTGTTTGTGGGTGGAGAGAGGTTTCCTGGGCTGTTCCACCGTCACAGGCTTGAGTGGGAGACCAAACACTGTTTAAAATGGAAACACTCCTGCTGCACAATCCATATTGTCACCATGGAAACAAGCAGTGTCCTCCCAAAGGCTCTGTCTCATCCTGATGGACGTGGTTCAGAGTGATCAGGAAGTCATGAACGTCCTTCCCCTGCTTTCCATCAGCCGATGACAGAAAAAGAGAGGCACATTTGTTTCATGTTGATAAGAGACGTGCTAACGTTACTGAGCTGGTATCTTTGTCGTTCACACATATATATTTAAACTCAGACCTGCCGTGTCTTGGAATTAGTGTGGTTTATGAAGAGGGACAGTTTGTGATGGTTTATGACTGGGTTAGCTGTGAGTGACTGGTGCTGTCAGCTCACAGATGTCACTGCAGGGGACGGACTTCAACACTTGCTTAACTAACAGAGTAATCCTGTTAGCAGCATTACTATTAGCATAACAAAACACTAGAAAGGAGCCATTTAAACTTCACGTGTGACCTCTTCTGAGGTCATTTTGAGTACTTCTGAGTACAGTTTCAATACATTACCTTATACGAATAACAGCTTTAAATGTATATTTGAGCTACCTGACAAAAGATGAGTCTTATACATAATATAATTTAAGTAATAATAATAAAAATGTTTTATTTAATGTACCTTTCTTTGCCTTACAGAGCCTAAATAATGAAATAACTCTAGGCACAAGTAACGGATGACATCTTGTTATAATCAAGATTTAATGTTGAATAAAAATGGCTGAAAGTCACACCTAATTCTCTCTGAATGATTCTGTAACAATAAACAGACTTCAGACAAAGCAGTTCTCACTAAAGGGATAAAACAATGAGCATAACAATTATACATCATGCAGAGGAGTGCTCAGCTAGTTTTGTGTACTAAACCAGACATCGGTTTATTTCTGATAACAGCCTGTAATCATGGCATTTCTGCAAGATTGTGTCATGTCACTCTTTTGCAAGTTCTTTTTAACAAAACTTTCATCACATGTGCTGTAATGACACAGAGAGAGAGAGCGACAGCAGGTTATTTCCTTTCTGAATTCTTACTCTGGATCTGCAAGAACTTTTGATAACTTTGAGAGAACCTGAGAGAATAATAGAGAACGTTCCTGTTGACTGAGCTTCACTCCTGTTCACAGTCTTTAAAGTGTTTTGCATGCCTTTGTAACTAAATTTATAATATCAAGCCTTTTTGTGAAGCAATCATTTGATTCTTGGACAACCAGTTTAAAGGCCTTTTAAATTCATTCACTGACTTTCTATGTGTATTTGGGGATCGTATGTATTCTGTTTACAGCTTTTGTAAACTGCTCCACCCTGTCTTTAGTGTGTGTGGTGGTAACTCTTTTCAGTTCCAGCAGTTAAGCGTTCTTTGTGTGTCTGATTTCAAAGTTAAAATGAGTATTGTGTGTGTATTGACTGTATTCATCTCTTAATGGGTCACTAATGGAGCAGCAAAAAAATGACAGATTTGTTTCTAATTATGGGTGCATTCTTATTTTCATCATGCTATTCATAATATGTTTTGTACAAATTTTCATTGTGGTCTTGTTTGGAATCATTCTTGAAGAGAAGCAGCTGTTTTACATTAAGGTGTGATTCTTTTATTAATAATCTAATTTGTATGTCAAACAGTACATCTTTAAAAGTCATTTTCATTCGCATGTTCTCTCGGCTGTCCACTCTGTTGACTGTATTATGAAGCACTGAAAGATTTTGTCTTTTGAAGTCTTTGCTCTCTCAATCTCAAATCTGTTTTGGCAGCAGCTGCTCTGAGACCTGAATGAATTGAACACTTCCGTCTGTCTGAGCTTTATGTGTCTCTCATGTGCCCCCCCCCCCCCCTCTTTATCTTTCTTAAGATTCAAGTTTCAAAGAACTTTATTGGCGTGGTCAAAAAGAGGCTTTACATTGTCAAAGCACAGTAACTTCATATTTACACACATAAACACATGCATAAAGAAAAATACAATAAAATAAAATGAAATGAAAGCAGCTTATGATATGTGTTGTCTGCCATGTTATGGATGTTGTGTAGTATGTTATTTTTTGGTTGTGGTTCTGTTACTGGCTAACCGTTTGTCAGCCACGTTTAAACTAGTTGGGTCTCTCCAAGCAGGTATGAAAGTTTGTCCTTTTGTTGTGTCGAATGAAAGTTTTTACGGTCATTTGTGAAAACATGGAAAACATGGTTGCGAAAACAATAGGAAAACATGCTTCCTTAATTTGAGTAGAAATAAGGGCATCCTAGCTAACAGTGAACATTTTCAGAACGTTGGCTAAAGTTCTGTAAAAGTTTTGCAAAAGTTATCAAAAAAGTTTTTTCAGTAGTAGAAGGTTTTTTAATGTTATATATCACATACCAAAAATGTTCTTATAATGTAAAATTGTTATCAGGAATGTTATTAAATAGTGCACTTCTGTTTGCACTTCATTGGGTGGGCAGTGAGGTCACTGCCTGTCTTCTTTTGCTAACTAGGCCTGTCTGTCTGCCTGCCTGTCTTTGCAGCAAGATTATGTTCGGTCTCTCTCTGTCTCTCTCTCATGATGATACCGTCATGACCTGTAATCCCAGCTGGTTGACACACTGACAGATCAAACACATACGTGTCAGATATAAACAGTGTCCACAGCTTGAATGCTAACAGTACATTTGCCTGGAGAGAACAGTTGGACGTGTGACGTGGTTAAAACACTCTTAAGTATAAAAATCATTAAACCAACAAAAGCCGTTACTTCTGGGTTTTGGGCTCAGCAGACTATAAGATGTTGTGGTTTAGAGGGCCATTACATTTCTTGCTTTGAATGTGAGAGGCTATGGGTTCAAAACCTGCTTAAAGTTCAGCGCTGTTGTTAGTAGATGTATATCAGGAACTGGGGTTGCCTGTTAGTTGTAAGGTTCCATAAAGAACCTTTACCATCCATAGAACCATAGAACCTTTTCCACAAAAGGTTCTTGGTAGTGAAAACGGTTCTTTAGACTATAAAAGGTTTTAAGAACATTTTGACTGAATGTTTTATGGGAACCAAAATGGTTCTTCTGTTGCATCACTGTAAAGAACCTGTTGTAGCACTTCTCTGTAAGTGAGTAGTGTATGTGTACCACACGTCTTCTCAGTGAATACAGCTGGTGACATTTGCACAGTAACTGTGAGCGGAAACGGAAATGTGTCAGGAAACAACAACTATTTATTTCTAATTGGTCTGCTTGTTATCTTCTCTCTGGTTCCTCATAGTCAGGCTGTGGCATTTACAGAGAGTTTGCATTTTGTAGATGTTATTTGCATGTCAGGATGAAAATATCCACCACTAAGTAAAACATTTATGATTGTTTCGAGCAAATGTTAACAGGTGACGTTTGGACTTCTGCTAATTCCTGAGTTTCTTAGTCTGTATTATACATAAGTGACACAATTACTTAATAAATTAACTTCTCATTTTGCTGCATAGAAAGTCTCTGTTTAGAGGAAATCTTAGCAGGACAATGACTTAATCTTTCAGCAGACGACACAGCGCTTGCCTCAGCAGTTTTCTCAAACTTTCTCAATGCAACGTTGAGTCTTTCCACTCAAATAACTGATTGTTTCAGCAGAGAAACACTGAGGGTTTGAACTTTATTTCACGTATCAGACGGGGTGAAAACAGTCATAACTGTGCTGGCTGAGTAATTTTAATACTGTCATGCTTGTTCTGTGGTATGATCTATTTCTGTAGGTGTTTGCATGATAGCTGTTTTAATAATTAGATATATGGTTGGATGTCCGTTTCACACTAAAGCGTCTTCATGTTAACCTCAGGGCCTGTTTGTTGCATAATCTGGGGTTTGATGTCAACAGAGAGTCACTGAACAAATTCAAATGTGTTCAAAAGCCTGAAATGAACCTTTCATTAAGCAGCAGTACTGAAGTTGTTTTTCAGTGATTTGTTCTCGAACCCGTGACTTTCTGGTTACAAGTCTGACTCTTTAATCGGTAGGCCACAACTGCCCTATCAAGTAAACCATCATTTACTTCATTATAAATCATTAAATCATTTGAATATTTAACTAGAAGTCAAGAATTGAATTAAGAAATAGATCAAGTGCTACAACTGAATATAACAGAATGTCATTACGAGTTTTGTTGTTAGTTTTGTTTGTCATGTTTGATTTAACTTGGAATGTCAGTGGAATTGACGCACTATTGGTGGCATTTCGATACTTTCTTGTGTAAATACATAACAAATGCCTCACACGTGTCCTTCTCAGAGTATGATCAGTGTGTTTTCATTGTGATCCTCGTGTGATATTTCCAACTTCATGTGCTAGAAAGATGTTTTGTTACTTTAACTGAACTTATAACAACCTATTAACACCCAAAACGCAGTAACATCCACAAACACTGTTGCTGTTTTTAACATATTGGGCTGTAAAAGACTGTTGCTGTAAAACTGTGTTGAACAGAAGATCACGTCTTTCATGTCATTCATTATACATGTGATGAAACTACAGGCCAAACATATCTGACATTCCAGTCTGGAGACATGAGGAGGCCGAAAGAAAGAAAACAAAATGAAAAGCAAAAAAGATATAGAAAATAGAGTTGGTGTATTTAAAGGGATATACATTTATATTTTTCATCATTTACTCCCCCTCATGTCATTCCAAACCTGTACCACTTTTTCCTTCTGAGGAACACAAAAGAAGATGTTTTGAGAAATGTCTTAAGAAGATATTTTGAAATGTCTCAGTGGTTTTGTGTCCATACAGTGCAAGTCAATGGGTGCCACTGTTGTTTGGTTACCAACATACTTCAAAATATCTTCTTTTGTGTTCCTCAGAAGAAGCAAGTTTGGAATGACATGAGGGTGAGTAAATGAAGTTTTATTTTATGGTGAACTGTCACTTAAAGACATCAATGTAAAACTCCCTCAACTGGAGAACTCATGAAGCAGCAACTGTTTTCAGAAAACTTCAGGTCAACTGAAAACTGTCTGGCAACAGCATCAATGTTAAAACAAGGAACAGGCTTTGCAGCTCTGCTGTTTGTTGCTCTGTGTTTGTGGGCGGTTTTGGTTCTTCAGAACGTAGAGAAACCACCTCCTCCATTTGTGTGTATTTTAGCATCTGACACGACAAACTCCTGATAGGGATTTTTCTGGTTATTTATGTAACGTCTCTGGACATGTTATGGGTTTGTAATATTGCAGAAGAGTTTCTGGTGTTTCAGTGGAAATAAACTACTTCTAATCTGAAGTATCAGTTTCTCATGCTCACTCATTTGGAGATCCCCTGAGAACATGAAAAAATTGTTATTTTATTAGCACAGATATCTGATCTGCTGAGCTTCACTGAAAAACATGTACAGTAGTTCAACTGGACGTGTTGAGTCAAACAGGAATGTTTAAAAGATCTCATCAAAGGGAACCCAGCAGGGACAATGAGGGCAGGAACAACCCAACTAACAAGGAATGTTCTCAGACGTTCTACGTTGGTTAATGTTCTCTAAACGTTATCCATCCATATATACATATATACATTTCTTGCAGTGATGTTAGCAGAATATTTTTAATGTGATACATATCAAAAACATGGGGCAAGGTAACTAAAAACAGTTACAGATTGTAGCCTTAACTCTGGTTTGCCCTTTATCTTAGTTTTTATTTCTCCATGTGTAATAAAAACAAAAGTGAAGGTAACGTTCAGCTCACACCCTTGTGTTTGGCTGGTACTTTAACCAATATTTGATAACTATCAACACAACAGGTCATCTGAGGACTCGAAAGCTTCTGGTTTCTGTCCATATAACTTTTTAAAATGTGTTACTTTATGTGTAACTTTTAAACACAAATGAAGCTGAAATGAACTGAGTCTTCAGGAGTTAAAACAATGTACCATGTAAACTTGTGTTGAACTGAATGAAAATTGAATGAACTTTTAGAGGACATTAGCAAGCATTCTGAGAATGTTCCCTGGTAGCCGGGTTGTTTGTTTTGTCATCTGTGGAATGTCTTCCTGTCATGTCACTTCAGGTGATCCTGTCAGCCGATCAGGAGGAAGAGCAGGATGGATGTTGTTTGTCTTTCATATGCGAGAGAAATGAATGTCACATGGCTGAGATGTACCAGAGAAGCATTAGATTATCAAGTGTACATCCTTGCAAGAGCACACAGAACATTCTTCACATCAACATGTCATGCTAATATAACTACACACCTCAGCCTAAGCTGGTTTACTGGTCTTTGCGGTTCTGAGCTGGTCTAGCTGGTCTTTTATTGGTCTTGCTGGTCTCCCTAGATGTTTAGTCTGATGTCAGCTGGCTTAGCTGGTTGACCAATCAGGTTGGTATGAGTGACCAAAACCTCTCTACAACCAGCAAAAATGTTCAAATATTTTCACATTCACAAATGGTTACTGTACATACACCTGGACCAGTGAATTATTTTTGTTATACCATTACAGGAGACTTTATTGGCAGAGACAGCTAGTTAGTTTAGGTTTGTGACAGCAGGGCACAACATGTCGGTCTCTGATGAAACACTCTGTAATGCTTCATGGTGATATTTTAATACTGAAGGTTTTACTTTCTCTTCTTGTTGTGCTCCGCCTCTCTCTTTCTAATCTTTCCTTCCTCAGCTGTCTTTTAAACTTTCTTTCTCTCCTGTCACCCACTGAATGATTCTTTTACTGTTGCAGCTTGTCATACTTGCACAGCTGTGACATCTGAGCAGGTTTGTGCTCTCCATACTCTCATCATTTATCCAGTGCGGCGCTTGAGCTGGGAGAAGGGAAAGCAACTTTTATGATGCAATCCAGATATAATCATATCGGCGACATTAAAACGATAGTGACAGAAATTATCAAAACAACATGAAAGGATCTGCATTTCTTTGCATTTACATGCATGCAGAATCTTCAGGGAAATACCACACACATCCTGCAATGGTTTCTGTGCGTGGAATCCTTTTTCAGGATGTTGTCTTCCTAGTCGTTCCTCATTTGAAACCGAGTGCTTTCACAAAGACTTGTGAACACACAAGCTGATGTGAAGTTCTATCACATCTATAAAAAAACCCGATGCAAACCTTTTTTTTTTAACTTTTGACCCCAAAAACATTTACTTAAGGCTGACCCACAGCTGACTAAACACCTTTCACCAGCGCGACACCAACAGGTACAAATATAACAACAGGATAATGTTGTTGAAAACCTGTATGACTTTTTCACAAAAGTATAATTTGGTCTCTCTTTCCATGCAATTATATGGGTGCTTCTGTAACTTTAATATTATATTGCTTTTTCATTTATTCGAACCCTAAAAATTCCAGTAAATGTGTGGAAAAGAGAAACCAGAACATCCTTTTCCATGAAGTTTCCTCGTTGAAAATGTAAGAACATACATTTGAGTGAGTGAATGATGGGAAAATCTTTGTTTCTGCTATTTAAAAGACTTTTTAACTGTTCCTGTAACCCCAAAATGATCTTTGTTGCCATCTGAGAATGGGCACTGAATGACATCGCCTGAATATCTGATGGCAGGTTTGTGTACAGATAGCCACCATGGTTACCTCTCTTGACATTTGTTTTTCTGATGTGTCGACACAGTTTCTGTAGGCAGTGAGAGAGAGATGGTTGAGCAATCCCAGGTCATTGTGTAACTCTGTCCTTCTCCCTCTCAGGTGTGATCAGCTTCTCTTTCAGTTTTTCTAGACATGTGAGACATGTTGCTAGGAAAGGTGAGGTAATGCTGTGTACATACAGTGTTTCCAGCCCCGGAGGCAGTGAAGGGGAGGAGCAAGTGTTGCACAATCAACAGTCTGGAGCTGACCTTCAAACCTAAGGAGCTTTGGTGGGCATTAAAAACATTTTAAAAACAAATATTAAAATGTTACTCTAACAACTGAAGAATAACTATTTTTTATATAACATATAGTTAGACATACAGTATATATATTATATATTGTCATTTTATGTATAGTGATTTTGACAAATGGCTTTTTATCTTTAATGTATAACTCCAATTAAATTGTATTATATCGGTTTCAAACTAAATAATTAAAATAAATTGTCTAAAAACAAACTAATATCTCATGCACTCAGCTTCGCAAGTGTATTTTATCTTGTTTAATAAATAAATCAATAATTAATGACAGCACAATGTTTTTTATTACTGCCGAGTTGCTGCGTTGTTGACATTGTTTTGCTTTGGTGGCAAAGTGAAGCAACCGGAGGTGATTTACACAGTCCTTCATACAGCACAAGGTACACAGGAAGTTCACCTCCGACTGGAAATGCTGGAGGTCTCTTGTGTTTTCTGTTTCTCCTGTGGTTGTTCGAAAGGGGAAGCATGAAGAAACATTTAGGGTTTTCCTTCTTCTCTGGAATAAATCCTCAACAAGATTTTTTATTGAGAGAGAATTGATTCTACCAGTGTTTGGTATTCCCCTGTCGAGAGCCACATGTGTAAATCTGGTCACATCTACTGGAATCTGTTGCACAGGAGTTTTATGCAGGCTGCTGTCTGAGCGTGTCAGAAAGCATTACTCATTCTGTGAATCACACTGTCATAATAGTACATTAAAATATACCTTTGGCTTCCTTATTCGCTGTTTAATGACCCTGGTTGACCTCTACTGCAATTTTGTGTCTCTTTCATTCACTTTTATTTCCTGGATAATTTCCTAAATCGCTCTTTATTACTGCAAGTCAGTAGGTTTGTCTGATTCAGGTTTTGAGTAAGCGAGTGTAAAGTCAGGTCACACTTGCTCTTTTGTGTGTCTCAGACTTTGATTTATTGCACAGTTTTGTTTTTAAGACAATAATTTCCTTCCTGAAGATGGCTGCTTGTGTTTGGTGCAGTATGGCCCAAATAAACGGCCCGTTCAAAGCTGACTGTCATTATATGACCTGAATCTGTTGAGCACTAGATGTCAATCTATTATGTTAGTGTAAAATGTAGAACTGCTGTGTTTGTAGACACCCTCCCGTTTCATTTAAAACTCTCACCTGTAGCGCTTGATCTGACACAAGGTGCATGCACACACACACACACAAATATTCACACACAAACACACTCACACACAGACACACAAATGCACACACACAAACAAAAAGTGTGGCTCTGCATGTGACTCTGACACAGGAAAGACTTCAGAAACCAAAAGAAGAAATCAGTTTATCTCACTGTTATGTAGCTTTCAGTTCCATGGAGAGAACTGCGTCTGTTGATGCAGAAATGTTTGATAAGACAAACCGTTTGATCGTCTTTATGAAACTGATCTTGTTTTGGTGGTTTCTCTAGATGAAAATGAGATTGAACATGGTGTTCATTGTGTTGTTTTTGTTTACTAGGTTAAAGCCCAACCATATGCAAATATACTTGTAAGACTTGACAGAATGTTTTCTATATTAATAATGACCCCTACCCTTAATACAATATGCAAATGATTAACAGTTGCAAGCAACAAATCCATATTTATAAACTAAAGGCTGTTGGCTATGAGAACATTATTCAAACATTTAATTCTGTAATGTTCCACTAATGTTCCACTAATAACTTCAGAATAATGTTATTGTTATATGATATATAACATTAAGAAACATTCTACTAATGTTACTGTAAGAACATTTTGATTTTGAGAGAACATTTAGTTCCTGAGCTTTCATGACTGATGCAATCTATGCTATGCCAAAAGGTTCAGGATCTAGTGCTGTTTGTGTCATGTGATCTCATCTCTGTCCACCAGGATGCAGGTTGTGTCTGTGTGCTTTGTGAACGCAGCCAGTCTGTTTACATATTTCGGTCCGAGCTATTGATGAAGAAGCTTTGTGTTTTCTATACTGGGAAGCTGAACAGTTTACTGTTTTTCACTGTCATAGAAAACTGACTGTGTGCAGTACGTTGAAATTTGACCCTGTGGATGTGCTGGACTTCCTAGTTCCCAGATCACGATAAAGATTTACTTATAAAGATCTATTTATCACCCATTGAAAGTTTGTAAACATTGTACACAGAAGAGCAGACAAAGGTAGCTGACCTGAATCATTTACTGTCGTGTCGCAGAGCAACGTGTGACATCAGCTGCAATTCCCAGCGCATTTTAAAATTCTTTTATTGTGTTAAACACATTCCAGTGATTGTGACAATACTGCAGTCACTGTGGCAACCTGATGACAGTATTGCAACAGCTCAGCATGTGACCTCTCATTAGACAAGAGAGTCGTTTGCTCATGTCTGTCTGCTATATCACAGAGCCATCTGTGGGCTGAAGATATTCTCCATGCTGTTCTGATCCATCAGTGTTATCAGTGAAGAGTCCAGATGTATTTGCCTGTTTTGAATGTCTGTTTGTCCTTCCACATTAAGATTAGATTAAGACTTCATGTATGCTTCATTGAAATGTTGTGTGAATCATAGTGTGCTCTTCAAAGAATGTTGAAGAACTATCTTTAGGTTTCTGTTTGTTCTGGAAGAAGTTTATTTGCTCTCTACATACGACAGAGGAAAGCACAGAGAGCAAGAGTGGCTTTCCTTGGAGATGTTGTTGACAATGTGCAATGGAGGTGATTGGGGGAGATGGAGCAGTGGGGGATTGTGGGATTGGAAGGCGGGGTGCTTTAGGAAATGCCGGGGCCATATCTGATAGTTAACTGGGAGTGTTCTCAGAATGTTGGGTAACGTTAGCTAAAAGTTCTTTTAAAGTTATCAAAAACATTTTTGCAGTAATGTCACGTGTCATTGTTTTGTGTCATTGGCCAAAAAAAGATGTTCTAAAAAAGATGTGAGGTTTAACTGTCAGATTTAACAGAAGTAAACACTGTTACATACCCTGTGTGATGGTATAGAGAATTTGAGAATAGTTGGTGGATGAGGTCATGATTTGTATTTCCTTCTTTAGTGTGGGATCGAGCCAGAAGCATGAAGTCTCTTACTGAGAAACGATCAGCCGACTATCTGTGGTCACATGAAATGCCCCTGGCATGCTAGAGAAATTTCCACATGCACAAACACTGAATTGTGCACAAACTGCAGCTTTGAAACGGCTCGTATGTATTCTGTGACATTAACATCCTTTAAAAGAGCTGCAGGTAATCTGATCTGATTAACTAGAAATTAGTTAAAATTAGTTTCAGGTATTGTAAGGGACTTAATTGCTCACTTGCTGAGAAATATAGTGAGTAGATCAACATGTGTGTGTTAGGTGAGTATTCCTTGGAATGTTGTGATGTTCTTCCTGTTTAATTGACAGTGTGGATGTGGCCATGCTAGCAGACGCGTGTGTTCATATGTTCTTTTAACTGCATGTGTATGCTGTGAGTGTGTTTGATGGCTTGAATGTGAAGATGTGTGTTTACACTGTACCTCTGCAGAGCTGACCGATGGCTCAGCACGCTTTCTGTGAACTGTAAGCAGAACAGATCACCGGATGTGCAGTCACAGCACACTCCCTTTTCCACTCATTCGCCCAGTCATTTGCATGCTCGCTCACTCACTCACTGTTTCCACCCCCTCCAGCCTATTTTTGTTTTTTTGTTTAAGTGTTCCTTTAGCTCAATTGGCAGAGCATTGTGTTAGCAACGCGAAGGCTGTGGGTTCGATTCCCAGAAACACATACTGATAAAATGTATAATTCGAATGCACTGTAAATTGCAGTGATGCAATAGAATGACAACACTGTGAAGCATTAATCAGAGCAGTGCAAACAAACTCATTGTGATTACAGGGTGATGATCCACTAAGTTCACAGATACACAATAGTTTTCCTTCTCCACCCAAGACAGTTTCCCTCATCCACATGACTGTTCAGTGCTTATATCAGTAAGCACTGAGACACTTCCTGGCATGAGTGGGCGACCTGCAGCAGGATGCAGGATGTGGCGAGGGGTCTGTGGTCTTGAGTTTTTGTGTGTGTGTTATGATAAGAAGCTCCCCAGCTTACAATTTTAGGTTGTAAGAATGTATCAAAAACGTTGAAAATGTTTTTTGAAAGTTCCAGTAACATTTAAAACGGTTAGTTTTTTAGTCTTGTATTCATGCTTGGTTTTAAGAACATTACATTTAAGAACATTATTTAAACATTTTTAAACAACTTAAGAATAACATTTTAGAGTTCTTCTTATCTCTTCTATAAGGTTCTAAAATGTTCTACTAATGTTACAGCAAGAACGTTTTTGGTAACTTTGAGAGAACCTTTAGAGAGTATAACATTCTCAACGTTCCTTGTTAGCTTGGAGTAAATATGATAAGTCGCTGTTTTATGTTTTAGGATAAATTGTGTCCATCTTAAATTGCACAGTTGTTTTTTATTTATTCAGGGAATGAGCTTTATCACATGCAGTAAATACACAAAAAATGATTTATATGGAGGACGCTTGCAAAGCTAAGCTAATGTAGTCTCATCCCTGTCGGGAAATATTAATAACACAGAACAGAGCAAAGTGTGATCCTGGTGTGAGCAAATGTCTAATGTGCGTTTGAGTCAGTCAGAAATAATTATAAACCATAATAAACAACCTGTAATACCATGTGTAGTGTATTGTTATAGAGTGACACAGCTACACAAATCACAAATATAACTGCATAATAACAGCACAGTGTACCTCAGTGTAGACATTGTAGATGTTTTGATCTATATCTTGATATAGCTTTTAAATGTTTTGAACTTGTTTTGTTTGTGTCAGATCTCAGTGACATATTATGCACACTGTGTGTGCGCCATAATATATCTGTTCATACCGGGAAATATGTTCATAGATCTGATGGATCTTATAAACACATCCTGTTTATGTGATGTACATTCACAACATCCCATCACTGTGTGTTCAGTAGATACACAACACAACACATGGCTGCAGTCTGCAAAATAACAAGCTACACTTCAGTGACATCTGCTGGCCAGTGCTGGAACTCATTTTACAGGACGTGGGATTAATGTCTGAAAAGTATCATGTATTAATACTAATATGTTTCAGATTGCTGACATCAGTGGCAATAATCTATGTACCTCTGTAATGTTTATAATAAAAATGCACGATATGGTGTCAAGTACAGAGAAAGAGTGCACTAAAGAGAAAAACCAACCAAGTGTAAGCATGACCAGAGTAAAAGCTGAGAGAAATGTGACCCCACAGCTCAAGTTATTAATCACTATTATAGACTATCATAAACCATTGTAAATCAGGATAAGGTAAAGAAACGGCCACTGATCTTTATCAAAATGTTTGTTTAAACTATAAAACATTACAGAGTGCAGCTTTA
Organism: Chromobotia macracanthus; assembly: GCA_036877525.1. Classification (NCBI taxonomy): domain Eukaryota; kingdom Metazoa; phylum Chordata; class Actinopteri; order Cypriniformes; family Botiidae; genus Chromobotia; species Chromobotia macracanthus. The sequence goes on from JAZGTH010000014.1 coordinate 1,770,154, forward strand.
CACAGAAATCATTATAAAGAGATCTGGGATTTCCTGCCCTGCTCGTGACAGAGATGTGGGTTTAGTGTCTGCAGATGTCTTCAGACGAAACTTCTTCTGTTGTATGATTGTGTTATTAAATATTAAATAGTACCTTTATTTTTAAACGCTTTAAATAGCCCCAGATTTCAGTGTGTTCAGATTACTTCTGTTGTTTCATTCCGAAAGGATTTAGTTTAAGATTTAGCCTCAGAAACTGAAAAAATCCTTGTAAAAACTACAAGATCTAAGAAGGGAACAAAGTGTCTCTCAACAGGATTCTGGATTCCTGTTACCATATCCAGCACTGGAATGCCCTTCTCAATAAATGAACCTTATTTTAGAAACGAAGGCAAAATCCCAAATAGAAGAAATATTACATCATGCTTTGGAACATGCGTAAGCACAAAGAAAAAGAGACATCTGTGTTTCTCCAAGAAGAAAAACAAACCAAATACAGAAGTGTGTTTAAAACAGCACCACATGAAACGTGTGAGAAGATGATGTTATGTGAACATCAGAAGATGAAGATGATGTTATATGAACAACAGAAGATGATGTTATGTGAACATCAGAAGATGAAGATGATGTTATGTGAACAACAGAAGATGAAGATGATGTTATGTGAACAACAGAAGATGAAGATGATGTTATATGAACATCAGAAGATGAAGATGATGTTATATGAGCAACAGAAGATGAAGATGATGTTATGTGAACATCAGAAGATGAAGATGATGTTATATGAACATCAGAAGATGAAGATGATGTTATATGAACAACAGAAGATGATGTTATGTGAACATCAGAAGATGAAGATGATGTTATATGAACAACAGAAGATGATGTTATGTGAACATCAGAAGATGAAGATGATGTTATATGAACAACAGAAGATGATGTTATGTGAACATCAGAAGATGAAGATGATGTTATATGAACAACAGAAGATGATGTTATGTGAACATCAGAAGATGAAGATGATGTTATATGAACAACAGAAGATGATGTTATATGAACAACAGAAGATGATGTTATGTGAACATCAGAAGATGAAGATGATGTTATATGAACATCAGAAGATGAAGATGATGTCAAAGCTCAGCTGGAGGCAGGGACAGAAGATCTACGTCATGTGATGGAGAGGATGGATGATGCTGTGAGTTCAGGCTCGTGTGTCGAGCTGCGTTTCTGGACCATGTGAGGCACTGAACGGAGAACAGAGGTTTGGACTAATACAGTTACTGCCTACAGTAAGATAAAGGTGAGTCCCAGCTAACGTTCTCAGAACGTTCTCTCAGAGTTATCCAAAAGCGTTCTTTTAGTGACGTCATTAGAAGGTTTTTAAGGTTTTATATCACGCATATCAAAAGGATGTTAGTGGAAGGTTTTCATAACGTTGCAGAATTGTAAAAGGTTGAATAATAGGTTTTAATAACTAAGTAAGAACGTTTAAACAACGTCTGAAAACCTTTGACTTAAACTTTAATGGTGCTGAATGAAGTCTGTCACAGTTCCGTAATTTAGCACGAATAAAAGCATCACTTCTGATTTAATAACGGGGCATGTAGTCACACGAAATGGTATCACAATAAAAACGTGCCATTTATATTACATTTAATATAAATATGAATATAAAACAGTCAATATACAAAATGATCAAATTGTTGTTTTGGTCGACGTCATTAATAAGTTGTATGCAATTTTAACAGCGTATACAGTTTCTGTACAAATGACTAGTTTGCAAAGAGTTCTTATATAAACCTCATGATATAAACAAAAGTACTTTTTTGATATATAAATATCATGATAATAAAAATATTTTTGTAAGCTAATTACAAATTTACTGCTAGAGGAAAGAAACTTTTGTACTATTTGAATTTTGACCTTATAATTACAAAAACAGTCTCCTGTGTGACAACTAGCCCCGGTCTCCCTTCTTAATACATCATGACTATTAGATGGCAATGGTCCAACAGCAGGTTTATTATGGCAAAAAGACAAAATGAGCTCATCATTTTGTTCATTTTCTCTCATAATGATGTCCCATTTTTTGTCTCTTGTAACAGACATATGTGATTATAAGATGACACTCAACACACAGAAAGAGGGAAAGGGACCTTTGCAAAGAAGAGCAAGCACACACGTCTCGTCCTCTCGTCGAGCAGACCGGGCCGAGAGAGACTCCCCGCCATGCCACCCTGTGCTCGCCCAGTCAGCCTCATACCACCCTGGAAACAAGAACATCCACTCACAGGCCAACTGGTCCTCAGACTCAGAGTCTGACAGCTCTGGATCCGAGTGTATTTACCGTGTGGTTCTGTTGGGAGATCACAGTGTGGGGAAGTCGAGTCTGGCCAACATATTTGCTGGAATACAAGAGAAGGATGTTCACAAAAACATTGGAGGTATTAAGATCATAGGAATGGTTTTTTTTTTTTGGCTCATTGTATACTTTGGTCAAATACCAACATATTAAAAGTGTTTTCACATCCTGACAGCAATCACTAAGTAAAGTAGTCAAAAAAATGTGATAGGTTGTCCTTCTTGCCTGTCAAACTATGTATGTGTTCATGTGCTGGAGGAGGCGTGGCTTTGGAGATGCTCTGAAGGGAGGGCGGGATCTTATGCTTTCAAAGCTAGCTTGCTGTTGCTAGCCTCTCTGAAATTGCCTGCCCTACCTTTAATATTATAATTTTTCTGTAAATATACAGTAGCATCCTGCTGTTACACTAGTGTTAAATCTTTTGGCATTACAGAACCTCAGATAACCTTGACTAAACGGTTACATCTGCCTGATTGATTGTGTGCCAGAACTTGCACGCGTCACGATTGATCCTGAAACATTCATTGTATGGCAGTATTGATTCATACATCAGTCAGCAGTTGTTGTGTACTTGTTTATCGAGCATAGACTTTAAAAACAGCACTTGATGTCCCATCTGTCCAGTCCATCTCATCTTCTGGGGTTTCACAGGTGTTTTATTGTAAAAAAGTTAAAAGATACACAAATATACTAAAAATATAGTTGAATATACTTTAATATGCATCATATAAATCCATTAAAGTATGCAAAATGGCTTCATGAGAAGCAGAGATTCACGTCTGTGAATGGAGAACTGTTGACCTACATGTTGTTTTGGTCTAATAGCTTCATGCACTCACGTCTGGTGGCTGTCGGCTTTGATCGGAGCATAACGTCATGTTGGTAATAATTATGTCATTGACAGACTGATGTCTGTTTATTGACTGTATCAGTGTATGCTACACTTCTGTTTGTCTCTGATTGAAACTGATTGAAAAAGTTTTCTTTTATTTCTTGCGTAAATAAAATTATTTTTTGCTGGAGTATCTTAAATTTCAGTATAACATTTTAACATTTTTGTTACTTAATGTAAAACGTCACAGAAACATTCTTACAACCTAAAATTCTTCTCTGGGCCACTTGTTCATTTTTCATTTTGAAAAGTGCATCGCTCTCATACAGTTGAGAACAGTTCTTAACATTCCAGTGACTCTATAGATCATGTCGGGATCATATTTTATCTTTGATATTAACATTTATATGTTAAATGACATGAAGTTTTGGAGATGGTGAAGTTGATGAAGGACACTGTTACTTTTAATGGCTAATTCACATATTTTAAGTCATGGCTAAGTTTGTCTGTAAGTGAAATACATCTTGCAGAGATCTCAGGAAAGGATGGAATACATCTGAAGCGGAAAAAATGAAGGTCTGTTTTATGTCCTTGTCAAACTCAGTCAGTTTAAAGTTGAAATGGCCTGATGCTTTTTTTGCTGTTCTGCTCTTCTTTCTGCTCTTCTTTTTTTTAACTGTTCTCTGTGTCTCATTGGCAGTGCTGGTAAATGTAAAGTAAATGTTTCAACCTCAAAATTACGAAAAAGGATATAAGTGCTGTCATTACATAAAAAACAACTTAATCATAATCATAATTAATGTCATGATGTTTTTGTAATCACCACACAAAAATATTACATCTTAGTTTCTGTTCAATGCTGTTTAAAGGTTTACAGGACTTTATAATAAATGATTTGCTCCTAATAGAAGCGTTCTAGACCTAACAGAGTTGATAACCAGCTTCTTGTGTCTTCACAGAGAGCATGTATGAGAGAACTCTTACGGTGGATGGAGAGGAGACCACGCTGGTGGTGATTGACACATGGGAAACAGAAAAGCAGGTATGAAAACATCATGTGTCAGTATGTCAGACCTTATACTGTATGTTTGCAGGTTGCTCTACAACCTAATCAATCAACTACAGAGTGTAAAAAAGAAAATCTGAAAGCAGTTGGTCTGCAGGAGATTTTGTGTATCTGTCAGCTCGTCTGTCTGTGCTCTGAGCTGCAGTCATAAGTCCCTCCTGCAGGGCTGCAATGCTTCTTTACACAGCGTTGTGGAAAAAGTGTCGGCCATACGGTGCCAGTGGCTAAACTCCATTGACAGCGAGCGGTACCCTGCAGTGAGCAAGCGATATATCGCTGGATCCTGCTGTTAACCACACAGCCAAGTACACAGATCACTCTGGGACCTAATTTCACACTATAGATGACTCTTCTGTGTAATGTCTGTCTGGCATCTAGGCTTTGTTGGGTTGGAGATCTGTTTACATTTACATTTAACATTTATATATTTGGTAGACGCTTATATACTTTATATACTTACAGTGCATTCAAGCTATACATTTGAGTGTGTTCTTTGGGTATCCTGTTTACCAGTTGAGCTACAGAAACACCTATCTTTACAAAAATAAATAATTCTGTACTTACAGATTAGTGAAGAAAATGCTACATTATATAAAAAGGGATTTAAGTAAAAGCTAAAAATATAAAAATATAAGCAAAATCATTCATATTTAATAAGTTAAACAATAATAACTCTGGTTTGAACTCTGATCTTCAGGAGGAAGATGCGAGGTGGCTGCAGGATTACTGCATGCAGGTGGGCAACGCTTACATCATTGTTTACTCCACCACAGACCGCTGCAGCTTCGAGAGTGCTTCTGAGCTACGAATCCAGTTGCGACGCATCCGGCAGGCCGAAAACATTCCCATCATCCTCGTGGGCAACAAAAGCGACTTGGTGCGCTCCCGAGAGGTGGCAGTGGAAGGTGAGAGAAGATCATAGACATCTGGCTGTTATGATGTGATATAAGGCCAATGGTTTCACACAGTACTGATCTTCTGTGGCAGAGGGTCGGGCATGCGCAGTGATGTTCGACTGCAAGTTCATTGAAACCTCGGCTTCCCTCCACCACAATGTTCTCGAGCTCTTCGAGGGCATCGTAAGACAGATTCGACTGAGGCGAGAGAGTACAGAAACAAATGAGCGCCAGCGTTCCATTTACAAGAGAAGGCCGAGTATCACCCAGAGGGCCAGAAGCTTCTTGGATCGACTGGTGGCCAGGAACAACAAAATGGCCCTGAAGTTTCGTTCCAAATCCTGCCACGACCTCGCAGTGCTGTGAGTCCCCAGATGCACACGTTTAGTCCACTCTTGGATCATCTGATTCTTTGTGGTTTATGCTTCTAATGCAAAGAGTATTTGTCTTTCCAATATGTCCACTTTTGAACATTAATGCATATTGTTTTGTTTGGATTTTTTATTTATTTATTTGTCTGTCACAATTAGAATTCATGACAGATTAGAATATTAGAAATCTTTATACTGCTAGTAGTTACCAAAAAGTTTTTTCCCCTTTTATCTTCCTTTAGCTGTACTGTATGTTCTCCCTTCTGTACGTTTGATGTTTAATAAATGTTTGAATTAAATCAAAGGTTTATTATTGTATATCACCAATTAAGTGAACTTTTATTTTAAAAGAACATTTCATTGATGTTTGCTTATCAAACTAAATAGCCAATAGTTAGATTAACAAGCAATGTTTATGACTCAATGTTGTTTATACAGTTTTTCTTGAATTAATATTTTACGTTTGTTTCCTTTGAAAAGAAAGGGTACTTTGTATACACTGAAACGTATTTGCTATGAGAAAAGCACAGACCATCAGAAAGGTCAAAGGAGAGACTGTTATTGTTATTGTTCATACAAGTTTATTCTAATAAATGACAAAATCGCCTGGAGATGTGAATCATCATTTATAAAAAGCATGTGAGTTCACGCATAAGTTTGGGGTTTTTGCAGCTGGTTTGAAGCAGAGGTTTACAGGCTAAATGTTTCTTTCTAAATGTATTTTTGTCTTTTTGGCTGGACAAAGAGGAAAATGTTTTTACAACTCAATGTTGGTTTGTAAATATATAATGTCCACTGTTTGTAAAGTAATAAACGACTATGAAGTATGTAAATGCAACAGTTTATTATACTTTGCGTGGACACAAACACTTACATCACTCAATGTATGTCATTTTTAATCGTATTAAATCAAATTGTTTTGTATTGAATTTCTGTTGGCTTTTTTTAAATATCACCTTTTTAATATCATTATTGTGTATTGTTTTTTATTTAGTTGCTTTTGTAATGGACAAAAACTGCTGAATTATTTTCGGCACATTAATCCCGATTTCAGTGTCACCTTAAAATATGTCACTGTATTACTGCTGTTATGCCCTAGATGTAAAGAAACGTATTTTATATTGAAAAACTAAAGGGAGCCTTGAAATCTGGGCATCATTTAAAGATCCCAGTGGTCATAGGTGATACATGACCTAAAAAGTTTGAGAGTGACAGTGTAAATTATTACAAACTAGGACAACAGCTTTATATAATACAAAGACCTCTGCGTCATACTGACCCCATACAAGTCTGGTGAGCTGCACACAGCCAACGGATCTATTACTTACATATCAAATCTTTTGTATCTGTTAGATATCAAAAAGTGGTGTTTTCCCATGTTTTTGGCTAATAAATACTATACAGCCTAAAACTGTTAGCTGGGCTGGTGCAACACCAGGAAGTGAAGCAGGGGACCTGTGCTGCAGTTAGGGCAGTCAGTGTGCTGTGTCTGGGTCAGCTTTTTCCACTGCAGCCCCCTTCCGTCACCAGTGAAGAGAGGGCGGGACACGGCCTGCTGGCTGGAGATCTGTGCATTGATTTGGTGTGAGTAATGGAAAGAATTCACCACACAAACTTTTCCCAGCTAATACAGCCTACACATGCACATCGCACACAAATAAATATCTTTTGGGCTACGCACATAGAAACGAAGCAGTTGGTGCCATCTTCATTTCAGACGCACTGTTCTCTAAACAGCTTTAAACTGTTGCCCAGAGTTACAGTTAAATTGTGTCCTGCATACCCAGCAGGTGTTTGTGATTAAAACAGATGCCAGATCAGTTCTTCTATGTCTATTTGTTCTCCAGATATCAACAGTTTCTATTAAGAGTTTGACAAGATTAAAGTGGACTCATTCACCAGAGCCATGCAGTAAGACAGACAGACAGACAGACAGACAGACAGACAGACAGACAGGTGGTGTGTGATGTGTTTACGTCACTACATCAAGCGCGCCCTCTGCTGGACGGGGGCGCGCATCTCCTCTTACGCAACACGCAGGAGAAGTGCACGCGCAGCGAGTGTTTGCCGCCAGTCGGTTTGTCGCTGGTTAACGACCAGGTTTGGACTTTATATAAATAGTTTTTGGGTTGGTTAGTTGTTGTTAGTTGGCAGTGTTGGTCGACTGTAGTTGCGCTGACCGCAGATCGGCTTTAACCGCTCGTTTGGAGGGACGTCAGGACGGTACGCTTTTCTAGGCCGCAGTGTCTGAGGTAAAACCTCTGAATGTGTTTTATTACAAATGTAAGCATTATTATTCCCGTATGTACCATAAATTATCTGCATGAACATAGTATTGTGTTTTAATACCCGTATTTGTGTGATAAACAGCGAGTAACTGCAGTTTGTTTGTTATTACCAAACGACTTTAGCCATTAGCCTTGATGCTAACAAAGCAAGCGCACATATGTAAACCAAAAGTATGACCGAATATGTGGACGAATATAACCTAAACAGACATAAAACCTCGCGATAGGATGTTATGTGGTCGAAAAGGATCCAAAACGAGACGAATAACGACATTGTGTGCGGAAATATAGAGTTAGCCAGGAAGCTAAAGCTAAACGTGCGCTTTCGTGACCCCGTCCGGTCGCGCATGTCAGAAACACATGACCGAAATGTAGTCCGATTATATATGTGGCATACAGTTAGATAAACACAAGTGTCGTGAAGACATATTCTCCATTTAAACTGGTCGTGTACAATTAAAAGTGTACTGGTTCACTCTTCCCCGTCTGCAGATCAAGAAACAACATGGCCGATGAGCTGGACATTGAAGCCATGCTGGAGGCTCCTTATAAAAAGGTGGGTGTTCGTGCCAATCAATAATGTGGCTCACGAATGTGTGTAGATTTCATTTGAAACTGCTAACCAGTCTTGTTTTCTCTAAGTCTTATTGTCAGATAACTTTAATGTTTCTGTCATAGTGGTTTCAATGAATAAATTGCCCATCTATCTCTTTTTGTAGACTTGCCTAAATCTCACCTCTACTCCCATGAATTCCAGTGTGAACTGTCAAAAAAATGAAGGTAGTAATTGCCCAATATATTGATGTACTGTGGTACCCTTGGTTGAAATACTTAGGCAGAATAATTTAGGTGACGCCAGAATAAATGCAGTGGATGAGCATAAAAACTGGTATGAACTCTGTGGACACTACTCATGTTTTTTCTGCATGGTTATTAGTAGCTCCATGTTTATTGTCATTAGACGTTAACGTACAGATTAGGTAGCGCTAGATTGCATGTCTTTTACTGTAGAAATATATTGCAGGCACTGAAAAAAAACATGTCAATTCTAAATGCAGAAATCCTTAAATTGACATTCCCAAACAAATCCACAGAGTTTCCCAATACTGTTTAAAATGCTTTGAAAAAACATAAAATTAACACTCACAGCCCAAGTATTTTTAATGTCAAAATGTTTGGAAGGAAAATAAGTATATGCATGTCGATGACAAACATGCTCATGAATTACTATTTCTAGCGTCTTACAAACAGGAAGTGGTGGGGTTCAGGTTGTACATTAGAGAAGAGCTCAAGTTGAGATGGTCTGTGGGAGTCGCTGTAACTAAGCCGTGTGAATCCCTGTTTGCTTCAGGGCAAGATGTGTGACTGAGGTGCCATCGAGCTCTTTCAATCCACGAAGGCATTTGGGGTGAAGATCACTGGATTGGCATCCACCACTGGAGCTCGTTTAGTGGCTTTGGGTCTTAGGCTCAGATAGCCCGGTACTGAACCTGTTGGGCTGCTTAATGAATGAAGTCTGTGAAAATGCTGTTTCTACATAACTCGCATAGTTCTAGCAATTGATATTTGGCTGTACTGCGCCAGTAATACAAGCACTAGTAAGGAAGAATGACTTTGGCAGCCATGTGGTTGGTTTCTTCTAAAGGTCCCCTCCCTCGTATTTGTGGTCCTCCCACACAAACCCTGTAATGAACTCTCATATTTAATGATTGTATATTCTCTTTTGTTCCCATCCCTTCTTTATCCTTACGACTTGAAATGTTTCGCCGTCCTCCTCATGCTGTCTTCTGTCGACCCCGCTTAGGAGGACAACAAGCCCTTAAGTGCCAACGGCCATGAAGAGCGGAGCAAGAAGTGAGTTCTTTACCTTATAGAATCAAGTATGAAATGGAACATTTGCTTTGCTTTTTTTATTTTTACTATTCTCTACAAATCTTGGTTCTGGAGTAACTTACGGGTTCTTGATTTTGCAGGAAAAAGAGGAGCAGGAGTGGCAGCAGGAGCCGGGAAAAGAAAAGAAGCAGGAGTCGCGACCGCAAGAAGAGTCATGAGCACAGACGCAGCCGCAGCAGAGAGCGCAGACGTAGTCGCAGCAAGGACAAGCGCCGCAGCCGATCCCGGAGCAGAGAGCGCGGCGGACGATATAAAGCTCCTTTGTACGTTAGCTGTGATTGGTCGTGATTTCAGTTCTGTTGTCAGGTGGTCTTAAAATGTTCACAGTTCAGAGATAGTATGCCATGTCTGTGCCGTTTTCTATAGTAAACGTGTTTATCTAATAGGTTTGAGTTGCTCTTGAGTGTGAAAATATCTCATATGAAGAATGTAAATGTGAACAGGGTTTTAACAGCCGCCTTGATTCTTACGGGCGTTGTGTATCATCAGAAATGGAGAGAGTCCCCAAAAACAGGGCATTTGTTGTGATGTGTCCAACATTTCCTCCCTTGTTCCCTCCTAAACTTGCAGTACATATTTAACATTAGCAGTCAAGCAACAGACGTAGCTACTGGGATTTAAAACCTTGAAACCCTTGTTTTTAAATCACAGTTCTGCCATGAAATTTATCAGTGGTCCCAGGGGGAAGACTGGCCCACCACCTGCCATCAAACTAAGGTTTCTATGATACTATTTTTGTCGTGTGTGGGTAGTGGATTGTTTCGTGTATGAGGTGGAAAGTGTTTGCCGAAGCACTCACTGAATTTCTCTCTTGCAGCCGGAGAAAGTCCAGAAGCCGCAGTCCTTTCAAGAAAGACAAAAGCCCTGTGAGGTGAGTGTTCAGTCTGAGAAAGCGCTTGTTTTGCCCACACTGCATTGTTTGCTGATGAAATTGTTGGTGGTTTGTTGTTTTGCTAACAGACAGCCCATTGACAATCTGACGCCAGAGGAAAGAGATGCACGCACTGTGTTCTGCATGCAGCTGGCGGCCAGGATTCGACCACGAGACCTGGAGGAATTCTTTTCTGCAGTGGGAAAAGTCTGTTTATATCATCTGTGATCTAGCTAAATGTTATGAGACAGACAAATAAGGGAACAAGTTACTTTTAAAAACAAAATTACAGTCAAAATATTGATCAAGGAAATAGCGTTCACAGAAATAGTCACTTGTTCCCTTTTGCCTACTTCCTAATGCATCATGGTAAATTATATGGCTGCATCCTAATGTTTTTCTTTTCCTCTTGAAAGGTAAGAGATGTACGAATCATCTCTGACAGAAACTCCAGAAGATCGAAGGGAATCGCTTACATCGAGTTTGTGGAGTCCACCTCTGTTCCACTGGCCATCGGTCTGTCTGGACAGAGGCTTCTTGGAGTGCCCATCATTGTCCAGGCTTCACAGGTGACATGCGGACACTTCTTTGGTGTGTTTGGTTGCAAACGTGAGCAGCTTTTAATTGCTGTCTGTGTGTGATAAACAGGCTGAAAAGAACAGAGCCGCTGCGATGGCCAACAACTTACAGAAAGGCTCTTGTGGACCCATGAGACTATATGTTGGCTCGCTGCATTTCAACATCACAGAGGACATGCTCAGAGGCATCTTCGAACCGTTTGGAAGGGTAAATAGAGCCGTTATTTTTGTTTTAATTTATTCTAGTCTTCCTGATTGTAGGTCAGTCATGGATTGTAATAATGTGATCTTTTCTCACCCTGCAGATTGATAGTATTCAACTGATGATGGACAGTGAAACAGGAAGATCCAAAGGATATGGATTTATCACAGTACGTTGGCACAACAGAGCTTCTGAAATAAATAGTCTGTGTATGTCTCTCGGACAAGGTTAGATCCTCTTCTCTTTCTCGGCAGTTTTCCGATGCTGAGTGCGCAAAGAAGGCTTTGGAACAGCTTAATGGCTTCGAGTTGGCTGGCAGGCCGATGAAAGTAGGACACGTGACGGAACGCACGGATGCCTCTAACGCCAGCTCCTTCCTGGACAACGACGAGCTGGAAAGGACTGGCATAGACCTGGGAACTACGGGAAGACTTCAGCTCATGGCCAGACTGGCTGAAGGTGAGATTCACTCTCCTGTCTGCTGCCTCAACAGTTTCTGTATAAACACTGACTGAAACATTAACTGTGTTAATTATAAGGTACTGGACTGCAGATTCCACCTGCTGCACAGCAGGCTCTGCAGATGAGCGGCTCCATGGTTGCGATGGCTGCAGCTACTGGTCAGTTTCTTGACTTTGCATCCAGTACATGTTACTTGTATGATCTTCATGTAGTTTATTTGTATTAACTCAACCTGTTTTATTCATTGTAGCTGCTATGAACCCTGGATTGAGTTTTAACATTAATGTGCCCACAAACCAAGCTCTGAATCTGCCGTCTCAACCAATTGCAACGCACTGCTTTCAGCTCTCCAACATGTTCAATCCAAACTCGTAAGTAACAGGAGAATGTGACGTTTATACCTTTAAGGAAATGGATTATTAATACAGTTATCAGATTATAGAAATAATTGTCAATTAATTTTTCTTGCAGAGAAAATGACCCTGGTTGGGAAGCTGAAATTCAGGATGATGTCATTGAGGAGTGTAACAAACACGGTGGAGTCATACATATATACGTGGACAAGAAATCTACTGAAGTATGTGTCTTGAAGTAATAGTGCCACAAAAAATGAAAACTTTCATTATTTACTCACTTTCATGTCAGTCCAAACCTGTGACTTCTGTGAAACACAGGAAAAGTAGTAGCTTTGTAGACTTGGCTTGTTGGCTCGCAAGGCAAAATGTTCAATGCTCAATGTTCTAATGTTCAATAATTTTTATTTTTGGGTGAACCGTCACTTGCCAACAACAGTTTGTCATAGTGAATGTGGAGTTGATTCACTGTAATTTGAATTCTAATGTTTATCTGTTTTCTGTCAGGGTAACGTTTACGTGAAGTGTCCCACCATTCCTGCTGCCATGGCCGCAGTCAGTGCATTACATGGACGGTGGTTTGGAGGTAAGTCTTAATTCTGATTCCAGTTCAGTTCGGTTTCACACTCAATTCAGTTTAACTTGATACCAGTCTAAATCGTCATATTGTTAATCCACCATTGTAATGTATTGCATTCTGATTTATCATGTTTTAATGATATCTTTTCAATATCCTCTCAGGTAAAATGATCACAGCAGCTTACGTCCCTCTTCCTACATACCACAATCTTTTCCCGGAGTCGGTGCAGGCCACACAGCTTCTGATGCCCAGTCGCCGGTGATCTCACAAGACTATCAGCGTTTCTCTTTTTAACTTTTGGAGAACAGTAACAGTTCTGCAGGCTGTGGCACAGTTGTTTTGTTTCCTTTTTAAGTTGGTTACAAAACTAGTAAGGTTTAAAGTTTTACTTGCAGTGTCTTTACTGCACTTGGACATTGAAAAGAAGTTCTGTGGTTTAAAAAAGGTTTCCTGTGTACAGCAAACTTATTCAATTCTGTCTCTTGAACCTTCGTTCTGTTTTTCCCCACACATATCGTCTTTGTGACAGATCCAATTGTCATGTTTCCCACTTGAGGAAGTTGTACAGTTAGCCACACACAAATTGTAAGTCTTAAATGAATCCCAGCAATTTTGATCCAGCATCCAACACGAAGTTTTTGGCTCTGTGAGCTGTGGGAACTAAATGGCTGACAAATCTTTTGTTCATTTAGAGACCATGAGGTTTAGAAGCATCTTGGTTTTTCTAATCCGGTTTTGATTTTGTAAAAGTCCTTGATGAAAGTGCATTTCAAATAAAGCCAAAATACAGACACTCGCTCCTCTTGTCATTTGAATGACTACATTTTGTCTTGTATTAAAGCAAATGGTGACAAATCTGTCCTTCGCATTAGTTGCTTATGTTTGTTTTGCTCTGGTTTTTAAACAGACTGTACCCAAGTAAATCAAATGGACAGTTTTCATTTCTATTTTCATTCACAATCATTTCTATGAAGACATTTTCAGATGGTCGAGTAAGGTCATGTGTGTATACATTACGTGTATATGTAGAAGCGCTTGAGCGAAGCCACGCCCCCTCACACGTCACAGCTCACAGTCTGAGGTAATGGAGATAACTGAGGTCATTTCTCCTCACATCTACATTAATGCAGCTGTTACGGGTGAAGATTCGCCGTTCTGGATCTAAAACGGGTCGTTCGTGTGGTTCGTCTGGATCGGGTGGTTGTTTTAAACCTGGTGACTCCCAAAAAACAGACCGCATCCTGCGGCGCCGGTCCCGGGAAGAGTTCGAGCACGGACTCGGTGAACCCGCCAGGCCTGCGCATCCTGAGGTAAAGATGTCGCTTTGTGTTGCTCTGTGCGTTGTTTTATTAAGTTTATGCGCTTTATTGTGTACTGGTTTTCATGCGCTTTATTGTGTACTGGTTTTCATGCACTTTATTGTGTACTGGTTTTCATGCACTTTATTGTGTACTGGTTTTCATGCGCTTTATTGTGTACTGGTTTTCATGCACTTTATTGTGTACTGGTTTTCATGCACTTTATTGTGTACTGGTTTTCATGCACTTTATTGTGTACTGGTTTGATGCGCTTTATTGTGTACTGGTTTTCATGCACTTTATTGTGTACTGGTTTTCATGCACTTTATTGTGTACTGGTTTTCATGCACTTTATTGTGTACTGGTTTGATGCGCTTTATTGTGTACTGGTTTTCATGCACTTTATTGTGTACTGGTTTTCATGCACTTTATTGTGTACTGGTTTTCATGCGCTTTATTGTGTACTGGTTTTCATGCGCTTTATTGTGTACTGGTTTTCATGCACTTTATTGTGTACTGGTTTTCATGCGCTTTATTGTGTACTGGTTTTCATGCACTTTATTGTGTACTGGTTTTCATGCACTTTATTGTGTACTGGTTTTCATGCACTTTATTGTGTACTGGTTTGATGCGCTTTATTGTGTACTGGTTTTCATGCACTTTATTGTGTACTGGTTTTCATGCACTTTATTGTGTACTGGTTTTCATGCACTTTATTGTGTACTGGTTTGATGCGCTTTATTGTGTACTGGTTTTCATGCACTTTATTGTGTACTGGTTTTCATGCACTTTATTGTGTACTGGTTTTCATGCGCTTTATTGTGTACTGGTTTTCATGCACTTTATTGTGTACTGGTTTTCATGCACTTTATTGTGTACTGGTTTTCATGCACTTTATTGTGTACTGGTTTTCATGCACTTTATTGTGTACTGGTTTTCATGCGCTTTATTGTGTACTGGTTTTCATGCACTTTATTGTGTACTGGTTTGATGCACTTTATTGTGTACTGGTTTGATGCACTTTATTGTGTACTGGTTTGATGCACTTTATTGTGTACTGGTTTGATGCACTTTATTGTGTACTGGTTTGATGCACTTTATTGTGTACTGGTTTTCATGCGCTTTATTGTGTACTGGTTTTCATGCACTTTATTGTGTACTGGTTTTCATGCACTTTATTGTGTACTGGTTTGATGCGCTTTATTGTGTACTGGTTTGATGCACTTTATTGTGTACTGGTTTGATGCACTTTATTGTGTACTGGTTTTCATGCACTTTATTGTGTACTGGTTTGATGCACTTTATTGTGTACTGGTTTGATGCGCTTTATTGTGTACTGGTTTGATGCGCTTTATTGTGTACTGGTTTGATGCGCTTTATTGTGTACTGGTTTTCATGCACTTTATTGTGTACTGGTTTTCATGCGCTTTATTGTGTACTGGTTTGATGCACTTTATTGTGTACTGGTTTGATGCACTTTATTGTGTACTGGTTTGATGCACTTTATTGTGTACTGGTTTGATGCACTTTATTGTGTACTGGTTTTCATGCACTTTATTGTGTACTGGTTTTCATGCGCTTTATTGTGTACTGGTTTTGATGCACTTTATTGTGTACTGGTTTGATGCACTTTATTGTGTACTGGTTTGATGCACTTTATTGTGTACTGGTTTGATGCACTTTATTGTGTACTGGTTTTCATGCGCTTTATTGTGTACTGGTTTTCATGCACTTTATTGTGTACTGGTTTTCATGCGCTTTATTGTGTACTGGTTTTCATGCGCTTTATTGTGTACTGGTTTTCATGCGCTTTATTGTGTACTGGTTTGATGCGCTTTATTGTGTACTGGTTTGATGCGCTTTATTGTGTACTGGTTTTCATGCGCTTTATTGTGTACTGGTTTTCATGCGCTTTATTGTGTACTGGTTTTCATGCGCTTTATTGTGTACTGGTTTTCATGCGCTTTATTGTGTACTGGTTTTCATGCGCTTTATTGTGTACTGGTTTTCATGCGCTTTATTGTGTACTGGTTTGATGCGCTTTATTGTGTACTGGTTTGATGCGCTTTATTGTGTACTGGTTTGATGCGCTTTATTGTGTACTGGTTTGATGCACTTTATTGTGTACTGGTTTGATGCACTTTATTGTGTACTGGTTTTCATGCACTTTATTGTGTACTGGTTTGATGCACTTTATTGTGTACTGGTTTGATGCACTTTATTGTGTACTGGTTTGATGCACTTTATTGTGTACTGGTTTGATGCACTTTATTGTGTACTGGTTTGATGCACTTGATGCAGTGACCTCAACCTGCCCTGCTACATGAACAGTCTTGCAGCACAGTTGGTGCTTGGCCGGTTCTTTGTCACTATTTCCCCCTGATGAGTTTTGTGAGAGTGGTTCATTTACAGGTTATTTAAGTTGGACTTCTTCTATTATCTGTTTGCACACATCAGATTATCACCACAACGCAGTCCAGCTGAAGGACATCTTTACTGTCTGTCGTCTGTATCTGAGATCTGTGCTGTTTCAACACTTCAGTAAATAAGGCAGCTGCTGGTTCATGCTTCAGTTTTAAAGAGGCAGTTTATAAACATAAAATAAACATTAAATCATGTAAACGATGACCAAGCAGAGTAAAACGTTTAATTTCGTGTAAGATGGATGGATTAAAGGTGATGTTCACCTTGTGTAGTTTATTTTAACTGTGTGTGGTGTTCAGCAGCTTGCAGCTTCTGTAGTCTGCTGTAAATCATAAAACATAACACCAATAAACATCCATATCAGCTGCTTTTATTTTCTTTTTAATGTATGTTGATACTAACTTTACTACATAGGAGAATTATGTCAACTTTATTTTAAACATATTCCTTATACAGATGTCTATTTGCCATATATACAGTGAAAACGAAGATGAAGATTTTGGAAAATGTGCTGTTCATAAGCACAAAAATAGACACTCTGATAATAATGTACATTTTCAAAATAACACGGCAGATCAGACTTGTGAAAGTGTTAAACCGTCCGTCATTTTCAGACAGTATTTAAATGGTTAGATGTTCTGCTGGTGTGCTGTTTTATTGCTAAAATTGCTAGTACTGGCAGGTCCAAAGAGCTGTAATGAGTATGACAATAATATGTAACTCACAAACGTTATTGTTTGACCACTGTAATTATTCTGGCATGTAGGTATGGTTCATTTAGTAACAGAAACAGGTGCGTTGATAAAAGACTGTATTTCTCTTTTTGTTGCCACCTCTTCACAATGATCGTACCTGAGCTTTTGAAACAGCCCGATTGTGAACACAACCTAGTGGCCACGTTTGATGCTGTGGTGGAAAATGAACCATGTATTCCTTATGGAATCCTTATGGCACTGGCTTCATCCTCAAATACACCTCGAGGCAGCAAAGGTGCTGTGTGAGGCTACAGAATAGATTTCAGTATTAATGGATGTCACTGCTGGTTACATAAATGTCAAACCAACATGAGTTCAGATCAAAACGCAAATCAAACCAACAGCACGAGCTGCACGCTGTAGTGTATTTACTAGCCATGTGCGTTTCAGAGATGCTGATGATGCAGACATCACCTGAGACAGACAGGAGATGACAGACAGGTGATGACCACTACCCAAATGATGGCTTAGTTTGAAGTGAATGTTGATCATTAAAGCAGACATACCCAAAATTTTTCAAATCCGTCAAAGTGACTTTCTCTGGAGCCAGCTTTACCAGGTACAGAGTTTCCTCCTCATCTACATGATAAATACTGTATAGTGTTCACAATAAACCAACTTGCTGTAATAACAGACGCAATATTAATAAAATCAGACCAACAAGATGAATTAACAGCAGTTGTAATGTTAAAGATAAGAACGCTGTCATGATGGAGGGGTGATGGATCTGTCTATCTCAGCAAGTCTGCAAAGGTTTGATGTCTGTTTTGATCCTGGAAATTTCCAAACATTGCCCTGCGCAGTGCTGCCGTCGTGTGGTAGAAAGAAGTCAAGCGATCTCCCTCACACAGAAAGAACAAGCAAGCACTTTAAAAGGTACAGTTCACCCAAAAATAAACATTCTTCCATCATTTACTCACCTTTGTGTCATTTTAAACCTGTATGATTTTTTTTTTGCTTCTGAGAAACACAAAATAAAGTGTTCTGAAGTTTGTTGTTAACCAAACAAAAGTGGCACCCAGTGACTTCCATTGTATGGACCCAAAACCACCGAGAGATTTTTTTGTGGAACACTTTTGTGTTCGACAAAAGAGAAAGTCAAACAGATTTGGAATGACATGAAGTTGAGTAAATGATGGAACATTTTTCATTCTGTGGTGAACTATCCCTTAAAAACATCAGAATAACACAACATACATAACTACATAAGCTGTATGGAATTTAGTTTTGTACTTTTCTAACATGATGTGATTGGCAGCAGTCATATTTTGCATCAGATGAGATTAAATGAAATGAGTTGTAGAAATGACTTATCCATAAAATATCCATCCGTATATTTTTTAAATCTGGTATACCCTGACGTAAATGTTATTTATAAAAATAATAATCGCAACACAAGCGTGTTTTCTTTTAAAAAGCGAAACATCTGTATAACAGGAATGTTTGAATATGAAGGTAATGTATGGCGCACATATGAACATGTAAATATATTTGAATAAGATGGATGAGTGAGAATGTTAGTGTCTGTACAGCTAATCTGTCATTTGCATTGGAAATTTTAATCCTATACGAATGCAAAGATTTGTAATAAATGTACCGAATGTACAACATAACATTATAGAAATACAGTCCAAGAATTAGTAAACTGATCTCTTATATTTAACTTAAGAAAATACTGTCTACTACAATCTACAATTTTATGATGGTGATGTTCATTAGAAGATCTAGAGAACTTGCTAATCAAAAATGGCCCATCATCAGAAAATGATGCATGCATTACAGAAACCAGAACTGATAAACTCTCCTTTCACAGGATTCAGCAGTCTTCATCCTTCCAAGCAACAGTGTATTTTGGTTTAAGGTTCATCCTACATTTTTTTCAGTAGTTATCAGGTAACCCAGCTAACAATTTTAGGTTGTCAGAACATTTTCTTGATGTTTCCGTTAAGTAACAGAAATGATAAAAATGTCATTGCAGTTTTTAAATGAAAATGTATGTGCATATTTACCTGCTCTTATCTTTAACAGTCAGACTAACAATTTTTACTATATGATGTTTCAGTATAAGACGACACGATGACCTGCTTGCAGCTGCCTTATTTACACTTCAGTAAATAAGGCAGCTGCTGGTTCATGCTTCAGTTTTAAAGAGGCAGTTTATAAACATAAAATAAACATTAAATCATGTAAACGATGACCAAGCAGAGTAAAACGTTTAATTTCGTGTAAGATGGATGGATTAAAGGTGATGTTCACCTGTTCTTGTGTAGTGTATTTTAACTGTGTGTGGTGTTCAGCAGCTTGCAGCTTCTGTAGTCTGCTGTAAATCATAAAACATAACACCAATAAACATCCATATCAGCTGCTTTTATTTTCTTTTTAATGTATGTTGATACTAACTTTACTACATAGGAGAATTATGTCAACTTTATTTTAAACATATTCCTTATACAGATATCTATTTGCCATATATACAGTGAAAATGAAGATGAAGATTTTGGAAAATGTGCTGTTCATAAGCACAAAAATAGACACTCTGATAATAATGTACATTTTCAAAATAACACGGCAGATCAGACTTGTGAAAGTGTTAAACCGTCCGTCATTTTCAGGCAGTATGTTCTGCTGGTGTGCTGTTTTATTGCTAAAATTGCTAATACTGGCAGGTCCAAAGAGCTGTAATGAGTATGACAATAATATGTAACTCACAAACGTTATTGTTTGACCACTGTAATTATTCTGGCATGTAGGTATGGTTCATTTAGTAACAGAAACAGGTGCGTTGATAAAAGACTGTATTTCTCTTTTTGTTGCCACCTCTTCACAATGATCGTACCTGAGCTTTTGAAACAGCCCGATTGTGAACACAACCTAGTGGCCACGTTTGATGCTGTGGTGGAAAATGAACCATGTATTCCTTATGGAATCTTTATGGCACTGGCTTCATCCTCAAATACACCTCGAGGCAGCAAAGGTGCTGTGTGAGGCTACAGAATAGATTTCAGTATTAATGGATGTCACTGCTGGTTACATAAATGTCAAACCAACATGAGTTCAGATCAAAACGCAAATCAAACCAACAGCACGACCTGCACGCTGTAGTGTATTTACTAGCCATGTGCGTTTCAGAGATGCTGATGATGCAGACATCACCTGAGACAGACAGGAGATGACAGACAGGTGATGACCACTACCGAAATGATGGCTTATTTACACAGGGTCCAAAGCAAGTACTTCTTCTGGATAACTGTGTGTGTCATTGATTCGCATTTGAAGTGAATGTTGATCATTAAAGCAGACATACCCAAAATTTTTCAAATCCGTCAAAGTGACTTTCTCTGGAGCCAGCTTGACCAGGTACAGAGTTTCCTCCTCGTCTACATGATAAATACTGTATAGTGTCCACAATAAACCAACTTGCTGTAATAACAGACGCAATATTAATAAAATCAGACCAACAATATGAATTAACAGCAGTTGTAATGTTAAAGATAAGAACGCTGTCATGATGGAGGGGTGATGGATCTGTCTATCTCAGCAAGTCTGCAGGTTTGATGTCTGTTTTGATCCTGGAAATTTCCAAACATTGCCCTGCGCAGTGCTGCCGTCGTGTGGTAGAAAGAAGTCAAGCGATCTCCCTCACACAGAAAGAACAAGCAAGCACTTTAAAAGGTACAGTTCACCCAAAAATAAACATTCTTCCATCATTTACTCACCTTTGTGTCATTTTAAACCTGTATGATTTTTTTTTTTGCTTCTGAGAAACACAAAATAAAGTGTTCTGAAGTTTGTTGTTAACCAAACAAAAGTGGCACCCAGTGACTTCCATTGTATGGACCCAAAACCACCGAGAGATTTTTTTGTGGAACACTTTTGTGTTCGACAAAAGAGAAAGTCAAACAGATTTGGAATGACATGAAGTTTGAGTAAATGATGGAACATTTTTCATTCTGTGGTGAACTATCCCTTAAAAACATCAGAATAACACAACATACATAACTACATAAGCTGTATGGAATTTAGTTTTGTACTTTTCTAACATGATGTGATTGGCAGCAGTCATATTTTGCATCAGATGAGATTAAATGAAATGAGTTGTAGAAATGACTTATCCATAAAATATCCATCCGTATATTTTTTTAAATCTGGTATACCCTGACGTAAATGTTATTTATAAAAATAAAAATCGCAACACAAGCGTGTTTTCTTTTAAAAAGCGAAACATCTGTATAACAGGAATGTTTGAATATGAAGGTAATGTATGGCGCACATATGAACATGTAAATATATTTGAATAAGATGGATGAGTGAGAATGTTAGTGTCTGTACAGCTAATCTGTCATTTGCATTGGAAATTTTAATCCTATACGAATGCAAAGATTTGTAATAAATGTACCGAATGTACAACATAACATTATAGAAATACAGTCCAAGAATTAGTAAACTGATCTCTTATATTTAACTTAAGAAAATACTGTCTACTACAATCTACAATTTTATGATGGTGATGTTCATTAGAAGATCTAGAGAACTTGCTAATCAAAAATGGCCCATCATCAGAAAATGATGCATGCATTACAGAAACCAGAACTGATAAACTCTCCTTTCACAGGATTCAGCAGTCTTCATCCTTCCAAGCAACAGTGTATTTTGGTTTAAGGTTCATCCTACATTTTTTTCAGTAGTTATCAGGTAACCCAGCTAACAATTTTAGGTTGTCAGAACATTTTCTTGATGTTTCCGTTAAGTAACAGAAATGATAAAAATGTCATTGCAGTTTTTAAATGAAAATGTATGTGCATATTTACCTGCTCTTATCTTTAACAGTCAGACTAACAATTTTTACTATATGATGTTTCAGTATAAGACGACACGATGACCTGCGCTGTGTACTGCCAATATGCAAAGAAAACTAGCTAATAAATTAACTTTCATAGTAGTTTAAAGCTTAAAGAACCTGGATAATACTCTTGGTTTTTATTTCAAAACTGTGAGTTAATGGAAACAATAGCTTTGCGAAAGAATTAACTGTTTCAGAGCACTCAAAACACTGCTATTAAGTAATTAACAAATTGAACTTGATGATTATAAGCAAAATGAATGGTCAACAATGTTCATGTAGACCACGTAACATGCAGTACACCAAAAACATATGTAAGACTGAAACACTTTGCATTCAGTAAAAACAATGTATTTTGAGTGGTAAGCAAATGGTAAGAGCAGGCTTAACATTAACCCAATAATGCCCAACAGCCGACATGGTAAATAAACATTTATTGGTTTAAATGCATATAACTAATGCAGTCAATGAGGAAGTGTTTTACAGCTCTTTTATTAACTACAAGCTGTATGAATCTCTTTACTGTATAAAGCTCATAACTCTACCAATTCAAGCAAGCGTACGTGTGTGCGTGTGTGAGACAGAACGTGTATTTCAATGAGACAGGTCAGTGAGGCTGGTGTTGTGTGTGCAGCTTATCTGTACTTTGCAATGAAAATTCTCCTGAACTCCTGAAAGTCCCGTGACACCGTAAATAATACGGAGTATCCCAGCTAACAGATAGGGAATGTTTTCAAAACGTTGGCTAACGTTCTCTACAAATCCTCTCAAAAATGTTTTTTGCAGTAACATTAGTAGATATGATAATAGTAATATATCATATCAGAAATGTTCTTTTTAGGTAGTGGAATGTTTTAAAAAACATTACAGAATAAAACGTTTGAGTAACATTCTTTTAACAAGCAATAACGTTAATACACTGTCTAAAAACTGGGAATTTTTAAACGTTCCTAGAACTATCAAAATGACCTTTCTAACATTTTTGTTACTTAATGGAAACGTTACAGAAACATTCTTACAACCTTAAATTGTAAGCTGGGAGTTCAAAAATTTACAAACACCTTACAGAATCTGAAAGATTAATTAAGAAATGATCATTAAGGAATAATGTGCCCACAGTATTTAAGAACCAAGAGATTCTTAAACATTTGTTTAAGAATATATATATTATATATAGATTATTTTTCAACATGTCTTCTGATGTTTACATATCCCTCTTATGTTTTGTAATGATAAATGGGGATAAAGGGGTATTTAAACTTTCAGCTGTAGCACTGAACTGTACATCCTTCATCAGACAACACAGAAATTAAAGAGTCGTTTATGACCATTTATTTTATGACCACAGTCTATTATTTGCTTTATTAAGACACGCCGTATCCCAAACACCACAATGAGATCCAAAGCTATTTACAAATGAGAATCAAATGAGTCAAAAAGAGAAAACAGACTCATTTAAAACTACTTACAATGAAGTCCTACAGTTTTTACTGCTAAACTCATTTATTGTTTATTGCTCTACTAAGCAGCAACTAAACGTATTTACAAAACCAGCAATACAACAGAATAGACTACATATTTTTATTTTTTTATCTTGAAAACGTATTAAACACATTAACATTTATTAGACATCACATTTAATAAATATTGTTACTGCTATGCTTTTAAAGTGCCCAGCTAACCCAGATAACAGGGAATGTTCTCAGATTGTTCTCTAACGTTCACTTAAAGTTTTTATATGTGTTCTTGCAGTAACATTAGTAGAACTTTTTTTAATGTTGTATAGCATATATCAAAAATTGTATTCTTACGTTGTTAGTGGAACATTTTAGAAACATTACAGAATCAGCTGTTCCTAGAATGTTCATAACATTTTTAACGTTTCTGTTATTCCATAGAAATAATAGGGAAACATTCTTACAACCTAAAATTGTTAGCTGGGTACTTCCTCTCGGACAAACAAGTGGAGAATTGACATTTGATAAACTCTCTTCAGCTGGTTTTCAGGTCTCTCCTCAGCTCTGGAAACAGAGAAAGTTTAGTTTTTCCTCACACGGTCTGGCCTCCCACTTCCCGTTTGCTACAGTGAGAGCACCACAGCGATTTGTTAATGGACACTGTTGATCTTCATCATCTAGCCAGTTATCATACTGTAAACTATCCCCATACACCCAGAACCAAGAACCTGCCAGAAAGCGCAGCCCAGTCCATACATAACTGTTCTGGACATCTTTAATTTTCCTCAAAGCCACAGCTTGTTCAGCACCTGATGCCAAACTGACCAGGTCCACATATGCGTCTCTACAATGTACCAAAGCTTCTTCCCATGATTTGAGTTCTGACACCAGGATCATGGAGCGCACTGTGGCTGAGCAGAAGAAAGGAAGGGCCATGGAACAGTTGTCATCATACCACTCACCGTTCATCGTTGCTACACAGATCTCACTGTTGCTGGAGAAAGGATTGTTCCAAAAATCTTTACCATCAGGTTGCATGCTGTTCCAGTTTCGAACATTTGAGCTTCCCCAATCACTCCAGTACCAGGGGTCATTCTGCAACCCAATCCAAAGATAAAGATTGCCTGCAAAAAATGTTGTGATGTTCCCCAGTAGTGCAGTGTTTTCTTCTTGGGTCTTCGCCATGACCAGGTTCATGCCCAACATCTCGCAGTGGCTCTGAGCGTCATGCCAGGTTTTCTTCTCATTAACCAGACTGAATTCAGGAACGGTGTTCGTTTCTCTAAAGCAGACAAAGGGGTTTTCCTCAAAACAAACACGGTCAAACCAGAAACCTCTCTGATCCATTACTGCACAAAAAAGGGGGGTGAACCAGTTGGCGTATGTGAAAGGTTGGTTGTTCACCCATCTCCAGGTGTCCTTCAAAGGGGTTTCAGCTACAACTTTAGTCAGCCCAATCCAGGTCAGAGAATTTGGTGACATAGCACTGATGTTGTTGTTATCTGATTCGTCACGTACTGCTGCAAATATTTTAGATTGAGACTGACATAGGCTTTGTGCCGTTGTCCAACTCACAGGTGGTCCACTCCCAAAAATCCATATTCCTGGAGCTCTTTGACACGCATATGCTTGGACTTTGTCACATGGCATGTCAAACCAAACACCCTCACGAGCAACTGCAGCACAGTTCCCAAGTCTATACCAGTTCACATAAAAGGCTCTTGAATCATCTACCCACTTCCATAATACGGTCAACCTATAAAGTCCAATCCAAGAGAGCTGATTGGCAGAACCGGAAAGACCTTTCAGATTGTTCTCATCTGAGATTCTGAAGAGTTCATTGTAATTTTCCCTGCAGTACTGCCTTGCGTCAGGCCATGACAAATTGTTTTCTACATAGATGTATTCATTCAAATATGTAGGTTCAGGATTATCAGAGCAAGTATAGAGAACTAGGAGCAGGAAGGTAAGCAGCCTTATCTTCTCCATGGTAAGACAGTCTGGGAGAGTATTACAACAATTGATGACTAGTTAAACTAGTTTGAAAATTCATTTGCATGGCTTCCCAGCAGGATCCCGCCTAAACGTCCATTCAAACAAGTAATGTGCAGTGAAAAACATCTTCACTCGGGCACCTAATGATCCCCCAGTTGACAAGCCTTTCCCCCTTGAAAGGCTTGGACATGGTTATTTTTGCGACTGGTTTTATTACATATTCATTTGTAGGTGTTTCCCTTTCAAACACAAAATTTATGGGAGGAAAATGTTTAAATGAATCATGCAACGTGATTTACTAAAATTTGCACTCACCAATTTACTGGAACCTGCGTCATTATTTATCGCCCAAAAAATGCATTTTTTGCCTACGCTAATTTGTGCTGCTCTTGGTAGATTGCATTGGTCATTATGGAAATGTTGCATGTATTCTTTAACATGCGCCTTGTGAGTAAATCATCTGCAGACATTTCCACTCCCATGATTGCTTTTTTGGAATTCCTGGTTTTTATTACTGTGTGGTTTAATTATGAATCTTGCTAAAACCAAGTGCTGACAACACTGAATCCAGAAACATTTTTTCAGTGCTGAAGTATAAAACTTCTGTCATGCTGACCACACATTCAGAACTCAGTGGTAAACAGGAGCACTTGTTAGTATATCAAAAATTAGGCGTAGTTGGATTTAGTTTTTGTCATCTGTTTGCGTGGTTTTGTCATCTGGGAAATCAGTAAATATCTTATTGCCCTTCAGAAGCTTGTTGATATATTTGCATATTTCTCAGAAGACAAAATAATAACAATGTACACACATCACCCTGTTCAGAAGTGTCCACAACCTTGGTTACTACTGCAGTGTGTTGCCTTTTTGAGCTCCTAAAATTGTTTCAGCCTTTTGTAATTGTTTGAGTCGATTACACAGAGCCCACCAAACCTGGAGAAGTTTTCTTAAGAACAGTGGGCAGCTGTAATACAAATCAGGGACGTCTAGCACAACTATCACAAAGCACACAAACATTAATCACTGAGGTAAAAAATCAACAGTAATAAGAACCGAGGATAACCAGCTAATTTGTGTAAATTCAGTTGTTAATCTGCCAATGGAAGTTTGACATGCAATTAGCAAATACATTTAGATGTACTCATAAAGGACTTTATATAAGGTTATTGGAAGCTTGTATTACAGCTAGAACGTTTGAATAGAAAAGTTTGAGCTACTGTGTTATAAAAACACGATCACTCAACTCTCAGCCAACGCAAATGGTATTTAAATGAAAAGGTCATTCAAAAACATTCAGTCTCATTTTTCCTTATCTGACCAAAGCATTAAAATCACAGAAGAAGTGACATGTCATTGCTGTTGTATCATATGTGTTTGTAATACTTGTGCTTGTGTAGTTCACATCCAATATTCCTGTTTTAAACATACGTTTAAGTTCACGAACTCATACAGCACGCCTTATCCTGAGCTCACATGAATAATCATTTGCATATATTACATCCTAAAGCATGCATACACAAACAGGCAGAATTTGTGTATCTTTTAAAGATGGTAAAAAATGCATGTATGTCAGAATCTGCAAAATTAAATGTTCATTTTAGTGGAAGATACATGTTCACTTATTCCTACCCAGTCACCTTCCAAAAACAACAATAAATGGACCTAACAAACCCAGAACCTGGAGGTAAAACCCACTTTATTATGCATGACCTCATCAGTATATAATTTCCATATGCATATTGCCGCTCAGACATGCAACACTACTGGGAAAATAAGAGAGAACTTAAATAAGAACCTGTGCTCACAATCCTAAAGCTATTCTTCTGACTCACTACCTTAAATTATTCACCAAGTACAAATTTCTCTCACACTTAAAAATAAAGATTTTTTTTAAGGTTCTTCACAGTGATTACATTTTTCAGTCATAGGTTCTTAAAAGAACCGTTTCTTTCTTCCTCTTGTTTAAAGAACTATTAACCAATACAAAGACTATTATTAAAGGTTCTTTATGGAACCATACCGCCAAAAATGGATTTTGACATGAAACATCATTTATAAGAGTATACTGGCAAATAATTGTGTAAACCGAACATCATTTTAAGAATGTTTAGATATTGTTATTTAAAATAAAATGGATCTGTTGTGCGCAGTGTGCAGTGTCTAGGTTTAATCTAACATCTAAATGCTTTATGAAACATTTCCATTGACGGTATCTGATGATGTTCAAATTGTCTCTGCTGTATTAAAAGTCCCACATCAATGTTACGTGCATATTTGCGTAGATACTGCTTACATTTCTACAAACACATTCAACCTGCTATATACAAAATGACCTGACTTAAATGTATTGTGGTTGCTATCTATAACCCAAGTGAAAACCCAAGTTGGCATCAGTGTAATGCATGTTAAGTTCTCTTTTGTTTTGTTTTTTATTGTTGTGACTGACTTCTCCTGGGCTTTAAGTTATGCGTCAAGGTTTATTCTTGCCATCAGATTAATATTTATGTTCTTGGAGGCCATGTTGCTGCATTACTTATCGTTTTAATCTGCATGATGGCGTCATTAACGTGTGATGCGGCATGTTGCTATGACAACACTGGAATAACGGGCATTAGGCACAAATATTGACCAATAAGAATCAAGCATTTGTGTACGTAACAAAAGGGCAACAGTTTTGCGTTATGTACGGAAATCAGAGTGTGAAATGTCACGTGTTGTGAAGCTAAACGTGAGGATTGAGGATTGATTAACAGCTCTGATTATTACAGCAGATTATTCCCGTAACATTTACGAGATTTACCCGTTTGCTGCCTTTGTAACGGGAACGAGCCCTGTGTGGTGAGTTATTCCCCCGTTCACCTGCATCAGTCCCGGATGTTGCGACGGGAGGGATGCAGAAACTATAAAGAAAGTTGCAGGATCGTATAAAACGTTATAAATTGTTATTATTCAGATATATATAGGGTGTTAAATGTACATGTTTTTGCATGTATTAAATTGAGAGTTCTGGCTGTTCGGGATCGGATGTCTGGTTAGCTAATCTGAATTTTGCATTGGAAATGCTCCTAAAGTTCCTCTGATACAACACAGACACTGATGCAAAACACAGGGCTCACTTTATGATAAGGGTTCATTTGTTTACATTAATTCATGCATTAGCTGACAAACTTCCAATGAGCAAAGTATTTTCACAGCATTTATTCATCTTTGTCAATGTTAGTTAATGCAAATACAGACGAACATTATTCCTCCATGTGAGTTCACTTCCTGATGTTTACAGACACAAACGTTTACGTTACTAAAAATGTGTTGATGATGTATTAAATACAAGCTAATGCATTTGCAGTATCTAGAAGTTAAAACTGCTAGAAGAAATAAAGAATGGCAAATGGCAGCTGTGAAAAGTAAACATGAAACGGTAACATAAAAATGTTACTAACAGAGAAGGTATGTCTAGATGTTATGTGACAGGACGTATGCATTAAAGGGTAGGTAGCTTCTTAGTGGTACAACAGTGAGTGATCGGGACAGAATAATAAACCATTGAGCAAATGTATGGAGGACTAGACTACTATGACTGATAACTACAAACAAATGTGAAAAAACAAGCTAAATCTACTTGAACAAGCATGATTCCATGAAAGCAAAAAATGACCGTGTCAGGTAACATGTTGTGTTTCGTGTTAGGATTCATTTCAGGTGTTCAGACGGCTGTACAAGACAATATTTAGGCTTAAAGAGTTTCTTTAACAAACTAAAGACAAATGTATTTTGGTGATGTTGAAACAGGTCTACAGTATCTGTAATCGTGCAGCTTTTGATTTGAATAACTTGGGCATGGATTAACTTTACTGTAAGGCAGATAAACTGATAAACTGATTAGAGATGTCTTGTGACTTTGCAACTAGGTGCATGTAACAACCACTTCTGTACTAACCCAATCCCACAGCAATATAAACAGTCTGACACTCAGTTCCTGATGAATGTACTTCCCACTCATAGAGTGTGTTTTATTATGTTGAATTGTGTTTGTCATTATTATGCTCTGAAAATAACTATGCCATTAGCCCGTGTATCTCCTGTCCAAAATAGTGACTCGTACTGCTGTGTCACATCTCAAGATCAGATTCATAAGAGCCAAAAAAGAAAAGAATAAGGAATTGTACAATCATGCTTTTATGTCCTTCTGTTTTCTCAATTCCTTGTCATACTGTGAGCCATTGTTGTTTCATTCTCCTTTTTTCCAGATCTGCCCCTGGACCAGCCAGAGGCAAAGTGCCTTCTATTTCAAAGATGGTTTCTCTGTTTCTGCAGAGAAGAGAATAAAGACAGACAGAAAATAAAGAGAATGTGTGCTATTGTAAGAACAGGACAATTTGAGTCACATTGTTAGTAGGTATGACTGCCAATCATATTTAAACTTTAATAAAATAAAGGTTCTTAAAAGGTTCTTTCACGGTGATGCCATAGAAGAATGTTAGTTCCCCAAAAAAAAACATTCAGTCAAAGGTTCTTAAAAGAAACATTTCCTTCTTACTTTATGGTCTAAAGAACCCTTTCCAAAAAACCTTTGTGGAACATAAAGGTTCTACAAATGTCAAAGGTTCTTTATGGAACCATACAGCCAAAAATGGTTCTTCTATGGCATCAGAGCTTCTTTATTTTTAAGAGTGTGGTCACATGGACAGTGTGACTGCACAGCCTCATTACCTCTGTCTAGCTCAACAGCTTTTGGGGAACACAGCCTGGACATTTCTGCTTCTTTCAGAAGATTGTTCTTGTAGTCTAAGATAGAACAGAACAGAAGTTTTGTCAAGCTCTTTCACATGTGGTGTAGCATTATGGGAGGAAAGACGAAGTAAACTCACCCAACTGTGTTTCCTCCCGGCGGCTAGACATCTCTGGTGCACAGTTCTTCTGAACACATGATGTTTGCTCCCTGCTGTAGTTGCAGAACACACACAGATGCTTTGATACTTTATAAAATACAGGTTAATGTTTATGGATCTTGCTTTTACATTAATGGATACTCACACATACGTCACCGTTGGCAGAGGTGGGCTTTCAACTCTCCGTGCATCAAACTCTTGGCCTACAATTTAATAATCCAAATGAGTTACTTGTAAATAGGAATTAAGCAGAAGATAAACAGAATCAGAATGCACATACTGCCTACATGTCCTGCATAACTATGTGTAGTGAAAATAAAGTAAGAGTGTGGTAAACCATACTTAAAATGTGACCTCTGCATGCACTGAATACATGCACTGCAAGTCATGAACCCACACACACCCAGAGCAGTAGGCAGCTATCACTTCTTCAGTATTAACAAATATAACTGGTTATTGAACATTGCTATCGTATCACAAAGTAATAAAAGCCTATTGTTCGAGTTTTCAACACAGTTACATTATAAAATTAGCATTATGCAAAAACACTGTGACAGTTTGCATCGAAAAAATAACTAATATTTAATGTTTTGCATGTTTTGGTTGTATAACAGTGTAAAGGTGGGTGAAGACAGAAGGACAGAATGAAGTACCATGTGATTTTCGTGATCGTGTGAGGAGAATGACAGCCAGTATAGCGAGAGCCAGGAGGAGGACAGTGGCCAGGATGTAACCCAGCTGCTGCAGGAAATGAGTCCTCTGATCGGGTACGATGACATTGATCACATGTGGCGGCACTTCCACCATATGAGTGTCTACAGGAGAAGATGTGTAAGAACATGTTGAAAAAATTGACCTTTTGTCATTTTAGTCACCACTAGAGGACGCTGCATCACCACAAAGCTACTCAAAGTATTAAAAATCATTCAAACATTTTTAATTCTGTAACGTTTTCAAAACGTTTCACAAGAATAACATTTTTAATATATATGTGATATATAACATTTAAAAGGTTCTACTAACATTACTGCAAGAACGTATCTGATTGCTGAGGGTGGTGGTGCGGGTCCTGCAGAGGTCTGTCCTACTATCATTTCCTTCCCGAAATACGGTATTTTCAAGCTTCATGTAGGAAGACATTTGAAATGTAATCTATTAGCACTCTCTATGTGCAAACAAGTAGATTCTGTAAGTACCTGAGTAAAGAACCCACAAAGTGGTTCAATCCTATTTCAATCCTATTCATTTATAGAGGCTGACTGAACCCATGTTCTTATGCCTTACAGTAGATTACTGTAATCAGTAACGTTTTTGATAACTTGTTAGACAACATTCTGAGAACATTCCCTGTTAGCTGGGATAAAGGAAATACACAAATGCTTAAACATGGTAATGGAAAGGACACTTTGAATGGCCGAGTAAAGGGTTGACTGAAAGTTAAACAGGGAATTAGGGGATGTGAGGGTGAGCTGACCTAAATCTTAACCAGCCTCCTCCCTATGGCTCATGATCTGATGTGGGGCTGTAGCTACAGCTGGCCAGATGCTTCACAGATGAAGCTAAGTTCACTTTTCCTGCAGACATACAAGACGTTGTGCAAAAAAGAGATGGAGGGTAAAAACAGAGAGAGTGGCCAAAAAAGAGCAAAATATTCAGAGATGCAAAAGAAACCAATAAAGGGGAAATGAAACAAACAGAAGAGAGGAGATGAAGGAAGAATGAGAGGGGAAGGCAGCAACAGTAAAAAGAGATCAAGACAAAGCTAGCAGGACAAACAGACAGCTAATCCAATGACAAATAGTACGTAGCCTATCAAACAACCCAAAAACAAACACTAAATGAAAGTGTTTCAAAATCTGACACTTTAACACAGAATATTCACAGAAGGCCAAAACACACAACTGACAAACAAAGAAAAGACGCTGCACATCAACACAGAGTATGAATTCAAAGAACGTTAATGCATATTTATGCCCACTGTTTAAAAAACTAAATATTTTGCTCAGAAGACTGATGTTATCCCACAAGATTCCACACTGAGGTTTGTGTAGTCTGGGATTCAGTGAAAGCAATATTAACTTTTACACATTCCCTTATTAGTGGGTTTTCAGCATTTTTCCATCTCCTCCAGCTCTTTTTTCCACCTCAGAATTATTAAAACTGACGTATCATATCCTGTCTGCCTCTCCTACATTTCCTTTCTTATTTTTATATCTCCATTTCTCTCATCTACCTCTCTCTGCCTCATGCAAATAAAAATGATTCTCTTCTTCTTCGTCTGCCTGGCTGAACCTCAAAGGAAAACACGTGGCTATCGAATGATCTGAACCAGAGCAGACCTCAAACTGAGAATCAGATGTGAGAGTGGAAGAGAGAGAAAAAAGCAATAAAGGACAAAAAAGTGTGCATTAAGCAAAAGAAGAATAAAATTTAAAAGAGAACTAATGCATTTGAATAATCAACAAATGTGGCAACTAGAGAAGAATGGCAACAAAATGTTAGGACATTTTGTTTAAACAATCATTGTTTGTTTGTACTGAGGCATTGCTCATTCTCTCACTCGTTCCATCAATCTTAACCACATTTAAAGGAACATGAGGGAGTTTCATTACTGGGTTGTACTGGGGTTTTGATCTGGCTCAGTAAATGCTGGCAATGTAACGTGAAATTGCTCTGTAAAACAAGTTTATACTAAACACCAACACTTCCCTCTGTCTCTCAGAAATATACTGACAAAGAACATCCACCGTACATGAATTAGTCAGTACATTTGTTTTTTTTCCTTTAACATATTAGCTATTTTGACTTTTTTTGTCAGGCAGGGGTAGTTCAGGCAAAGTCCCTATTTCTATTTAAGACCAAGTTCTGTCTGGTTAAAATGAATTCTGGTTCTTAAGTTCTGTTATAAAAACAAGCACTTTCCAAGAACTAAAGCCTCATTATTTAATCCTGTAATCTTTGGTTCAGGTTAAATGGAGTATTGTATAAAGGGCTACTGGTAGTTTTCTATACCCTACTGTGAAGTACGTTTCTCTTACTTTGGTCTTCACTGGGCAGATACTGAGATTCTTCCGTGGGTTCCTCATGAATGGGCGGAGTCACGGTGAGCTGGAAAATGCGTCTCTCGTGCAGACCACAGTAGTGATGGTGGAGATGACAGGAGTAAAGACCCTGATCTGCTGTCTGGACGTCTGAGATGATGAGAGAGAAATCGCCCTGTGAGAACGCTATGGCAGAAATATTCATCTTGCGCTGAAGGAACAGAGGGCCATAGTGACGCCTCTCTCCAGAGGCATACAGGTCGATGAGACGATCAGCGCGGTCATGTCGGACCCCCGGCGGCTGGCGGTCCCAGTGCACCACCTGCTGCTGGTCCTCCTGATTGTTGCCTTCTGTCCAGATGGGCCGACTGTTCACACAAGGGAGAACCACCGTGCTGCCTACCAGAACCACATACACAGCCTTCTGACCGTCCCAGAACCTCCTCTCCTTACGGGCTGAGACAGAACCAAACCTGGATGAGTATGTAGTCCTGCTGGCCTGCATGTGATTTCTTGTATTTTATATATGATATAAAATCATAGATAAGGGCTATATATGTGTGTAGGGTATATGTGGGTAGTCCTAGATATATGTGTGTAAAATATTTACATATTTAAAACTTTACACACACACACACACAGACACATATATATATTTTTAATTGTTTTTTACTTTCATTTTCTGACTCACTGTGAGTTCTTTGACCAGATCACCAGAACTTGACCAAATCACCAGAACTTGACCAGATCATGAGGCAGGTTAAATGCCAAGAACAGCCAGACAGAAACAACCGATTCTGGGAAACAGAGGTAAATTTACCAACCTGACTGAGTGACATTGAGCTGCACTTTGATGGACTCGTAGAGGTGGCAGTAATGATGATGCAGGTTACAGGTGTAGATGCCTCTATCACTCACAGCAACATCTGTGTGAGGAAACAGTGACATCATGTATTAATTTATCATGAAAGATAAAGACTGTTTTGGATGTATACAACAGTCTGAAAGCTGGTTGAAAGTATGAGTGTAATACAAGCTGTACCTGGTAGTGACTAAAGTGTTCAATCATTATCAGATGTGTTTTGGTGTTCTGGCTGGTTGCTAGGGTGTTCTACAGTAAATGGTTACTATGGTGCTGTTGGTGGTTTCTAGGGTATTGCTCTTTGGTTACTAAGGTGTACTGGGTGGTTTCTAGAGTTACTAAGTTGTTAGGTGTACTGGGTGGTTTCTAGACAGTTGCAATGGTAACAGAAAGACAGATGTGTGTTTGTCAAAAGTATTTTACCTTTGATTACTAACGAGAAGTTGCCATCTCTGAAAGCAGTCTTTGGCATGCTAATGCGCCCCTGGTTGTAGCCATTGTAGATGCGCTGGTCTCCGGCAGAAAACATATCCAGAACACGCTCCATTGCATGACCTGGACCACTATGGAGCAGATCCCAGTGCACTACACGTTGGCGGTCCTTTATGCGGTCTTGAGTCCACACCATGCGCTGACTGTGACACTGCAGTTCTGCATGGGATCCCTGGGGGGCGCTGATATTGTATGTGGCCACCACCACACCACTGTCATCATTCTGGCCTAGGACTGAAACACAAAGAGCACTGAAGGTTTCCCAAACACAGATTAAGTTTAATCATACAGTAGAGCAAAAGACTTTCAGCCGTTTGTTTTTGCCCAAAATAAACAGAGTGCAGTTCTTGTTTTCCAGTAAACTGCAGTTTGAAGTACATTTACGCATTTGGAAGTCGCTTTTATCCGAAACAGATCACATCTTCTCAGTACATGCATTCCCTGGGGATCAAACCCATGACCTTTGCTCTGTCAGTGGCACACAACCATTTTCAGCTGATACTCTATCTGTTATAACTGATACACATTTGTGTAAAGATTTATCATAGCTAACTGTAAAAGCAGATAAATTACTGTACTCACCTGGGCTCAAGTGGAATACAGCCAAAACTGTAACAGAAACAAACAGAAAAACTAGTTAACACAAAATACCCAGCACAGAGTTTCCCACGCCACTGGATTAAAGAAAAGCCATATGGGTTTTATCAGAAATCACCGTTTAGACAATAAGACAATAAACAACAGGAGCTTGAGCACTGTAAATCAGACATGTTTGTTAACAATGCTGAATGGTAAGCGTGTTTTATGGCAAACTGGGCCATGAAAGTACACACAGAGGTTTACTGGACACTACAGTTTAAGAACAGTACCTGACAGAACTATGTTGTGTAATACAGAGCAGAACACATTGATTTCTAGACGTGTGCTTCTTGTTTACATTTTTGGCCCAAAATATAATGCTGCCACAGACTTCCAGACTAAATAACATAAAGATGTCAGTAACGCTTCTTTACACCTGAGTTTCCATCTCATTATGATGTTCTGAGGTTAATGAATGTGAAGTGTGAGGACAGGAAATGCTGTGTAATGTACAGCAGACCCTGAGGGCAAGAGGAATACAGTAATAAACGTGTGTTAGAAACGACAAACATCAGAGTTATAGAAAGAGAGAGAGGGTCAAGGCTTAGGAATTTGCTGAGGAAGTAGTTTGAAATGCAACGGCTCATTTGTAAACTCATATATTTCATACACATTCACACTAACCTGTTAAGGACAAAGCCACACCTGCACATGACTGAAACTCACAATTCTGTGTCTGGCTTTCTATAGCTTCCTGAAATCGTTGACTTCTCTTTCTTTGTAAACCCAGTGCAGTAAAATAATGAAAGCTAAAAACATTGCAGTTAAATTGCAGAAGTTTAATACGTCATTCATTTTGATAAAGTGGTAAAGACGTTTTGGAATGGGTC
The DNA here is from genome assembly GCA_036877525.1 of Chromobotia macracanthus. Taxonomy (NCBI): domain Eukaryota; kingdom Metazoa; phylum Chordata; class Actinopteri; order Cypriniformes; family Botiidae; genus Chromobotia; species Chromobotia macracanthus. Next base: position 1,806,412 of record JAZGTH010000014.1, read on the forward strand.
TGAAATGCTTTAAAAATGTGTTTTATTAAACTTTCTCTCTCTCACAGCAACAGATCATGATTTGAGGTAGGGTTTAAGTGTTCTTTTAAGACATTAATAAAACAGAGCTTTAAAGGCAGTCAGTGTAATTCAGTGTTGTTCGTGAAAAACTCGGAGCAAAGCTGTTTTCAGAACCTGATTGTTATAGAACCTTCATTTGCACAGACAGTCATAATCCCTGCACTTACATCTTCACCCAGACCTGCTGCATGTGCAGTACCATAATGTTACAGGACTTTACTCTGAAAATAAACTATACTAACCTGATAACACGTCTAAGACTTTAAATGGTGCCAGGCTAGATTAAAGCCTTTTACCTCAGCAGACTAACTCAAGGTATAAAGCAATATGAAACTGTATTGGTATAAAACTGGCAAAATAAGTGGATGCACTGAACCTTTCTAGAAACAGATACAAAGTCATGGTCCAATTCAAACAAATGATTTGTGTTAGGTGACACATTCATCTCTAATTGAAGGCAGAACTTCCAAGGACGTAATCTTCCCTGACCAAGATTAACTACTCATAGTTTAACAATATTGACTCAGCCTGGGATGAGATGACTAAACCTGAAAATAATACATATATTTACTTATTTTGAACAAAACCTCATGTTTTTCCTGTGAATAATCCCGAGTCATTCTTGGGTTTTGCTGAAAGAACAGATTCATGTCCAGTGTGGTAAGAAAGGGGAATTTTCTTGATTCATTCTGTTCTCAGTGCAAAGACCCCCAACAGAATAAACGACACATCTGTATAATGGGACTTGTTTGGTCCTTTGTGAAACATCACTGAATCGGAAACATCAGTTATTAATCACAAAAGCATTGAAGTAGATCACCACAGATATTTATCACCCACCCTCCTAACAGCACTAAAGTTCTCTCCAAACCAATACAAAACGTGTTATACAGCAGACATTAGAGGAAAGATAGGCACTGCTAATCCTAAATACATCTGGAATTTATTTAATAAAATATCCATTTTTCTGCTCCTCACACATCACATGGTGAGTGGGTTTTGAAATATAGTCCCTCTGCTTTATAGACGGTGACTACGAGAAACGTACTACAGCAAAACAAAAACAGCAGCCTTGAACACACAGCTTAAAGATTTCTGCACCAGATGCTTTTCACATTTGGGGCTGCGTCTCCGAAGTCCAAAACACAGACTGAAAAGCCATTACATGACTTTATAAGCACTTAAACAGAGCTGAAGACTCTTCATGGATTGCATGGTGGAGGCACATACATGTGCAATGACACACACACACACACACATAAGCGAGACTCTTGTATTGAGGTTTCTTGTACACATTAGGAGAGACGGGGCTAGTTGTCACATCTTTAACTCAGGGCAGAGTTACATCTATATCTCTTCATAAAAACCTATTTAAAACTAAAGAAGAGACCGGAAGGTTCACCGGTGTAAAACACGCACAGATAAGGTTGCATCCCAAACAAACCTTTCAAAGACGAATACATGTAGGACTTGATTGTAAAAGTAAAATCTGTTGTATATTAAGCTTAAAGAAATGAATGATAGGGCATCAGTTTAACTTGATTAACAGAGTAAATGAAACACTCACGCTGAAGCCAGAAAAGCCGCACAGCCGCGCTCCTCCTGTCCGACATGGGCTCGGGTTAATGTTACTGCAGAGATGCTTGTAAAACAGCGTGTGAAGCTGCATTCAGATGACAAACACTGTCTGTCTGACTGTCTGTCTGACTGTCTGTCTGACTGCCTGTTTGACTGCCTGTCTGACTGCCTGTTTGACTGCCTGTCTGACTGACTGTCTGTCTGTCTGTAGAGACATAAGCAGGAGTTACTGTCTCTCTCTCTGTCCTCCTGCCCCTTTAAAACACTCCTTCTCTCAACTCATTATGCATTATGAATATGAACTGTAGTACACTGTATAAAGTTACTATATAAAGTGTCACAATTTTGAAGGCAAACCTTCAAAAACTAATAATTATATATCTTACTGTTGTTTTGTGAACTTTTAATGTCACAAACCCTGTTTATTGTTAATCTATAAATGCAGTAATGCACAGATTTTCCCCCACAATCGTTTCAGGTAAACTTCATACATTACGTACCATCCCAGCTAACAAGTCATTAAGTAATAAAAGTGTTCAGATGTTGTTTAAACGTTGCAGTGAATTTGTATTCACATTTATTTGAGTTTAATCATGGAAAATTCTTCTCATCAGCTGTATAAACATAGCAAATAAATCCAGGGATCTTTTCTGCCACCTGATGGATTGAGGGAATATTGCAATTTCAACACCATCAGCTCCTCATGCTCTCTGCACTGAGATGTAAACGCATTGCTTGCAAACGTTACCAAGAGAAACATGTATGTTAACTATAACTATATTATTATTAACTATATGAGCTGTTATGCTCATGACTGAAGTGAAGGAAAGCATTTGACCACTGGTAAGCAGACCTTTAAAGTGTTGAAGCTCTTATCGGAAAACTTTCTTAAGAACGCATCTAACAATTTTAGGTTGCAAGAATGTTTCCCTAATGTTTAACCAACAAAACATTAAAATGGTATTTTTTCGGTTCTAGGAACGTTCAAAATCCCCAGTTTTTTAGATGTTGTTTTAACATTGTTGCTTTGTTATAGGAATTTTTCTATAAACAATTCTGTAATTTTATAATTTTTTCTCTAACAACTTAACGTTCTTAGTATATGTGATATTTAACGTTTAAAACATTCTACTAATGTTACTGCAAGAACGAACTTTGAGAGAATTTTGAGAGAACTTTAAGATAACGTTAGTCAACGTTCTCTGTTGCTGTAGCAGGGTAACCCAAAACTCACCCTCAGTAACCTTACAGGTTGTGTATAGATCTCATCAGCCACTTTGTTCTCCTCACTTCCTGATAGAAATCACTCTGTGGTTACACCTCTGCCTCTTTTTTTCCTTGCATAATTTGTTTTGCATTTAACTCGTTAACACACAGTGCACTTGAGTGTAACTCTGCTTTTATTTGCACTTACATACAATATTTGGTGGTAATTGAGGTCAAATTTGAATACAACAAAAACAGATTTTCAAGATATGCATATAAAAACCTCATGATCATAAAGGACACCATGAAATGCATTACCTTTATGAAACAGACAAAGATTGGATGAGCTCATATGATGTGCCTTTTACACTGAAAACAAGGGATCAGAGAAACAGGCTTAGTCAGTAGATATGAGTAATTCTGCGACTTATGTCTGAATTAAATATGGTAAAGGTAGTGATATCAGATTGTACGGTAACAAATAGAATGAGTCACTGTGTCCTAACTAGTAGTGAAATGACTAGAGGCCAGTCGGTGACAAGTCGTCTATCTTCCCACGCTGACGGCGACGTGGGGGCATGGTGCAACGCAAATGATCATAAATCACAGCCAATCACAACAGAGCGTTGAGAGTTTCTTCAGTTTGCGTGTCTCATTCAAAGCATTAAACATATAAGCCTACAATGTATTATTTTCATGATTCAGCAGACGGTTTGTTTTCTGTTGTTTTCTTTGCTTGAGAGATCCGTCATAATCTCAGATTCCAGCGTTTGAGATCTTGTCATATGAAAATGATCTAAACAATGTTTTATTCATGAGAGGAATCTAAAAATTAAAAGCCATTTCCAAACACTAAACAACAGAATTCTTTGTTATTAAAATGCCATGTACTGACGCTTAATTTAATAGGTTAATATAGTTGTTAGAGTATTCCCCAGAGTTGACTCTCTCCATTGCTTTGCATAATGTCAGCACAGGAAATTTGTTCTTCAAAGCCTCCAGATTTCAGGCAACGTCTCTAACCACTTTATAACCGCCTGTTAGTCATAAACTATCAGTACTTCAACCACATCAATACATGGTCCCTGCATAAACAGTCTGATTTAAAAACTATACATCTACAACCACACAGCCTAATGCTCAATAAAGCTGTTCTCGTTCACGTATTTTCTGTCTCTGTCTGTATGAAATAAAGTGACTGAACGTGACCTGTTAAAACTATCCAGCAGTCACTTAGATACTGCTGCTATGCTAAAACCTGATTTACAGATCTGACAAAAACACCACAAACCTTAAAGACAGCAGCTGTGCAGCGATTGTGGATACATCTACATGTCTTATTTTACGTGTTATTTAAACAGCTAGCTATCTATGTAGAAATCAGCTGCAAATTGAAACTTGATGAAACTGGATGACAGTTTCAGCCTCAGACAGCCCATACCAAACCGCCTGCATGTTTTCTTATCAGCATGTCTGAGCTCAAAGACAATGCCAGAAACCTGTGTGATCTAAATGCAAAAAAAACACGACACACAATGAAACACAATGACATATGCAGAAATTGTGCAGCATACAGTTGAGTCCATTAGCAACAACGGACCATTGTTTTAACTCTAGTGATAAACAGAACTTCCTCTTTTAAAGATTTGTTGTCTGAGACTATTCCATTCTGTTTGTGTTCATTTATCTGTCATTCAATGCCAGTTTATTGCTTTTGTGTGTCAGAAAGCATATCAAGTGCTAAACTAAACTGTTTAAACACTTTACTTCTAAAACATTTATTGTGTTTAAGAGTGATAAAATGTGTGACACTTCTGTAAATCTACACCAGGAAACCGCAGCAGTACAAAACATTCATTTAAACGTTTATTCTCAATTCTTTTTTTTAACGTGGTCCTTCTTCTCATGTGTTATGCAGGAAATGACTATCTTTCCCTCATATACTGTATTGGCTTATTAAATCTACTATAAGTAGTAATTTCACACCCTGACACATACTGTGCATTCGTGTTAAAGTGTCTGCATAAAGCTTAATATCTCAGTAATGAGTGAAAAGATTTTCACATTTTAACAAGGTTCTGTTGGTATTTTTGACCCAGTTAGTTCTAAATAATTTTTTTATATTTATATGTTAAGAATGAAAATTAAAGACCCCGATATTCTGAATTCAATTTTTCAAGAGTGAGAAAACTCTTCTCCTTGTGATAAATTCTAAATTCTTTGTGATAAAGTTACAAGGAAATAGAAAGCGCGAGAACCTGCCTGTGGTTTTTAAGCATGTGACATGCTAGGTTGTTTTGTCATATGGCCAGCATTTGCGCACAGATGGTACACAGCACAGAGATGGCATTCTTTAACATTACCATGAGCTCAGAAGAAGATTACAGCTTTGACAACTACTACCAGCATCTTAATATTGCAATAAATGCGACAGATGATTACTATGGCTACATGGACTCAGTCCAACTTTTGCCCTTGTCTCATGTTTACGTTCCTCTGTTGTACTCCATCATGTTCCTTGCTGGTTTCTCCGGGAATTTGTTTGTTATTTTGGTCATAGGCAACCGGCGCAAGAGAAGCGGACGTCTTGTGGACACCTTTGTGCTGAACCTGGCCTTTGCCGATCTTATTTTCGTCCTGACGCTGCCGATGTGGGCTATTTCGGCTAGTCTTCATTCCGAGTGGCCCTTTGGAAAAATCATGTGCAAGATCAGCAGCTTCATCATTGCTGTCAATCGGTTCTCCAACATTTTCTTCCTCACGTGCATGAGCGTGGATCGCTATCTGGCTGTGGTGCGTCTGATGGACTCGCAGTTGCTCAGGCGCAGCAACTGCGCGCAGCTCACCTGTGTCGTGGTGTGGATCGCTTCTTTTCTCCTGGGAATTCCGTCTCTGGTGTACCGTGTGTTGACGGACGAGTACTTGTGTTCTGAGGATCCAACCTCCTCTTTTGTCCAAGGAATGAATCTCCTCACAATCGTTCTAACGTTTGTGCTACCTGTTCTGATTCTAGGTGTCTGTTACGGCTCAGTTCTGGTAAACCTACGGCGTCATTGCCACTCAGCCGCAAACTCTCGTGCAGACGCTAGACGACGTCACTCCCTAAAGATTGTGTTCACCATCATTTTAGCCTTTCTGATCTCCTGGCTTCCTTTCAATGTGTTTAAGAGTATTCAAGTAATCTCACTGATGGGCACAGGAGAGCTAAACGGGGACACACAGGTGTTGTTGTATAGGGGACTCACATTGTCCTGCTGTCTGGCATTTCTCAACAGTTGTGTAAATCCGGCCATCTACTTGCTTCTGGATCACCATTTCAGGCACCGAGCTTACGTCCTGTGTCAGAGCTGCCTGGGTCAAGCAGATTCACATCCAAACTACATCTCCTCTAATTCTTTCTCCAATGGCACCTCTGAAACCTTCTCTGGAAATACATCCACCCGTGGACGCCTCTTCTCGCTCACTCAGAAGAACTGATCTCTGTTTTTTAGTCTTTTTTTCTGTTTTTTTAGCCTTTTTCTCTGTTTTACAGTTATTTACAGTAACTGTCCTACTTTTATTTTTTTATCAGTGAAATTATCAGATGAAGCTGAGACATATTTAAGAAGCTTTTATTGCTCTATAGAAGCAGAATTTGCAATTGCAACATTAGGAAAACATATAACTTTGCATTAACAATACATTAATCAATCGTGAAGCATTTAATATGAATATTGCATATATTATAGCATTTTGTATGTCATTTTAACTGTTCCATACAATTCTCAAATACTTTCATTTTATGTAAAATGCATCATGTATTTCTGAAACTCTGATATTGTGAACAATATGAATTCAAATGAATTTGAATAGATAATTTGTAGAGATTACAAATTATTTAAAGTAACGTATGTAGAATGTGTATTTGATCATAAACATTTTAAGTAAGCCATTTATATTCAACAATGTATAACATATGATATCATTATGTATATATTGTAATATATCATAACAGTTAATGATAATATGGAAGGCACCTGTAATCCACATTGTTATATAGAAATTTAGTGCCAATCATGAATATGCAGTTTTATGTTTATACTTTACTAAATATAAACCAATAAACTTTACCAGAACAACCTAGAAGCAAATGGCTTTGTTGTTGTATTCAGTTGTGAATGCCAAGCAATAATAAAATAATTAAAATAAGTCTCTTTGGTTTTCTTAATGTCATTTACTTATTAAATGTAAAATTCTAAATTAAAACCAATATTAGAACAGAAAAGAAAAACGTTTTTACATGTTTAGACTGCATACAGCAAATGTTCCTACCGCATAATTCAGCGTCCCTCACCGAGTCATGGTCACCACTGCCACTGCAGGTGCAGATGGTACGCACGGTTTTTGGGCTCCTCAAACATTTCACTTAATTCTGGAGAAATTTTCTCGTGGGAAACTGTGTGGGCTGCTTTGAGTTTTGAAAGTTCACTAGTTCATACTTGGTTGCAGGGGCATCGCAGTTCCCCTGTGAAATGAATCACACGTCTGTTGAGAGAAAACGGTTCTCGCATGTACCAGTCAGGCAAACGCAGGTCACAACTTTCGCCCTTAGTTTGGCCAACGTTTAAAAAACAGACATGTCTGTTAATGATCTAATCTTGAAAATAATGTTAAAATAATATGATTGAAAAATATACCGTGACTCATCGCTTTTGGTGTCACGCAGATATAGCAAAACTGAAAGACACGGGTTTGAAATTTGCAGTCCAAAAATTAAATGTAAAAAATTAAGTAAAAATATTTCCAAAAGTACATTAGGACATTACACGGCTGTCTGATTTTGGTTGGTCAACTATTCTTGTGTAATAGCTTCAGACTTCATATATCTAATATGACTTCACAGTCTCTTTGTTTTCACAAAATAATTGCAATTCAGATAAATTCTTTAGCTACACAGCACTTTACAAAATTAATGTTATTTTATATGTCAGCCAGGCACACAACGGACGGTGTGGGGTTTGCATCAAATTGAAAATGTGTCAGTAATGATCATTTGACAAAATGTTATCCTGAACTAAATGAATTAATAAACTTAAAGCGACATGTCATACAAGCAAGTGCCAGCCTTTGTGATTCATTTTAGTTATCGAGTGGGATGTTTCTGAAAGTTCAGTGGTTCAGTGTTATTGTATACGCACACAGTTTCACAGACACACACAGTTAGTTTAAACCTAACCAATCAGCTGGAAATACCCAGATAACAGGGAATGGTACATTGGCTAATGTTCTCTAAGAGCTCTCAGTTATCAAAACATTCTTGCAGTAGCTCTTCATAACATTATATATCATTTATATAAAAAAATGTTATTCTTAAGTTGTTAATGAAATGTTTTAAAATGTTACAGAATTAAAAAGTTTGAATAACATTCTACAACCAAACAGTAACGTTAATACAATGTCTAAAAAACTGAATGTTTGAATAATCGTAGAATTGTCAAAATAACATTTTTAACATTTTTATTACTAAATGGAAATGTTAGGAAAAGTTCTTACAATCTAAAATTGTTGGCTAGGCATGACTTGGCCTCAGTTCTAATTAAAGAATTACTTAAATAACTGATTGTTTTTCTGTGTGGCGGAAAGGTGTCACTTTACCACAGCACATCAACATCATCTGAATGATCAAAGATGTTGTTAGTAAAAAACAAATATAGGTTATGACCCATGATCCCCTTTCAGCGTTTACAGCTGCACTCACCCGCCAGGTCCAACCACATGTTAAAGTAACTCATGAATCCTGGTGAGAAGTTTATTGTAGAAATGTTCTCATGCACTTTTTCCTCCGCATTACAGTTAACGCTTTGACAAACGACTCTGATTGTGAATCATTTAGTCCACCTTTTCACTGTCCACAAATCTGTAGACACAACAGCCCAGCTAACAGGGAACGTTCTCAGAACCTTGGCAAATGTTCTCTAAAACTTCTTAAAACCTGGACATTTCGAACATTCCTAGAATTTTCAAAACAACTTTTTTTTAACCTTTTTTTGTTACTTAACTATTCCTACTTGTAAATGTAGCTTTGTAGACTAGGCTTGTTTGATCTTATGGCAAAATGTTAAATGCGCTTTCTCCCTCTGTAAGTCGCTTTGGATAAAAGCATCTGCTAATAGTAAAACTGAAAGGCTGGCAATATGAGATTAAAAACAATCTTCAGCAAAATGAATACACTTTATTTTACTTTACTGTCTGTATTTGTCTGCATTGTTAACTTGTTAACTGTGTTGATTGCAACTGGCAGTCCTCTATATGTGTGTATGTGAAATATAGCAGAAGAGTTGCTTTAGATAACATCATAGGAAACGAGAAGACTGTGAAGTTGAAGTCACGTGATTTTTGTGGCTTTTGTCTAGATGGAGGCAGAAACTCTCTGTGTATTTACAGCATTTATTACTATAGGGATTTGTTTTGACACATTTAGACTGCATATCACACCTCCGTGTGTTCACTCTAAAAGATGCAGGAAGTGATTTCTGACAAACACTGATATTTTAAATAAACACAAAAGCAGTACCTGCTATATAAAGTTATTACATATACATCATAATTATAACTCATAAGCTCTGCACAAACACATACCACTCTCTGATATATTATTTCTGAAGGGGCTCAAAAGATCAAATCAGAACTCAAGTAAAAAACAATTGCAAATGCCCATAAACATAAATGCACGTGTTTGGACCCTAAACTTAGTGCAAAATTGCCCAGAGATGTGCAACATTTGTTCCCAGTGTAACAATACGGTCACAATCAGCTGTAAACAATATGGACTGAAATATATATTGCTATATTTTGATGATTACACAACATATTTAACAAATGCATTGATGTATTTGATACTCTTTCCATTGGCATTATGAGCAGCAGATCTCAGACCCGCGGCTGACCTCTAGCGGTGCGCGTGTGGAGGTGCGTATTTCCTCTTATTTAAAAACTGTTGATCAATGCTCAGAAAATTGCGGGTATGACTTTATAATATTGTAATTTAATTTAATATTGTTGAAGTGTTATAATACCGCTCAGTTGTGTAGTTAACACGACAATATCAAAGCGGGAGGAAGTCGAGGCGTGAGGGAAGTACCATTGCGACGTGGAGGGGGGGCGGATGTTAAAGTGCTGGAGTAAAACACATAATAACACGGTGGATGGTGAACATCATATAATAAGTATAAGTATAATATATATAAGACGTCGATAGTACCTTTCAGACGTGTTGACTTGAGTTTCTTTCAGACGTGCTCTTTAAAGAGCCAGAGTTCAGGTGAAGCGACACCTTTGGTTCTTGGTTTGGTATCGCCCGGACTTTAGCGTCACGTTTGGGACGCGTCGCGTAAAGCTTCGACCAGATCCACATGTTGTTATGAGGAGCGAAGGTATGATTATTGTTTTTATTTATATTCTTATTTATATTCTTATTTATATTCTTATTTATATTCTTATTTATCGACTTTACATTCACTGCACTGATTTAAGACAGTCGCTTAAACTTCTGCAGCTGTTCGAACTGTTCAGCTTTATGCATCTGTAAAGACGAGTGATAAATGATATATTAATAAACGAGTGATAAATGATATATTAATAAACGAGATATGAATGATATATTAATAAACGAGTGATAAATGATATATTAATAAACGAGATATGAATGATATATTAATAAACGAGATATGAATGATATATTAATAAACGAGTGATAAATGATATATTGATAAACGAGTGATAAATGATATATTAATAAACGAGTGATAAATGATATATTAATAAACGAGTGATAAATGATATATTAATAAACGAGATATGAATGATATATTAATAAACGAGATATGAATGATATATTAATAAACGAGTGATAAATGATATATTAATAAACGAGATATGAATGATATATTAATAAACGAGTGATAAATGATATATTAATAAACGAGATATGAATGATATATTAATAAACGAGTGATAAATGATATATTAATAAACGAGTGATAAATGATATATTAATAAACGAGATATGAATGATATATTAATAAACGAGTGATAAATGATATATTAATAAACGAGTGATAAATGATATATTAATAAACGAGATATGAATGATATATTAATAAACGAGTTATAAATGATATATTAATAAACGAGTATAAATGATATATTAATAAACGAGTGATAAATGATATATTAATAAACGAGATATGAATGATATATTAATAAACGAGTGATAAATGATATATTAATAAACGAGATATGAATGATATATTAATAAACGAGTGATAAATGATATATTAATAAACAGAGATATGAATGATATATTAATAAACGAATAAATGATATATTAATAAACGAGATATGAAGATATATTAATAAACGAGTGATAAATGATATATTAATAAACGAGTGATAAATGATATATTAATAAACGAGTGATAAATTATATATTAATAAACGAGATATGAATGATATATTAATAAACGAGTGATAAATGATATATTAATAAACGAGTGATAAATGATATATTGATAACACGGTGATAAATGATATATTGATAAACGAGTGATAAATGATATATTGATAAACGAGTGATAAATGATATATTAATAAACGAGTGATAAATGATATATTAATAAACGAGATATGAATGATATATTAATAAACGAGTGATAAATGATATATTAATAAACGAGATATGAATGATATATTAATACAGTGATAAATGATATATTAATAAACGAGTGATAAATGATATATTAATAAACGAGTTATAAATGATATATTAATAAACGAGTGATAAATGATATATTAATAAACGAGTGATAAATGATATATTAATAAAAGAGATATGAATGATATATTAATAAACGAGTGATAAATGATATATTAATAAACGAGTGATAAATGATATATTAATAAACGAGTGATAAATTATATATTAATAAACGAGTGATAAATGATATATTAATAAAAGAGATATGAATGATATATTGATAAACGAGTGATAAATGATATATTAATAAACGAGTGATAAATGATATATTAATAAACGAGTGATAAATGATATATTAATAAACGAGATATGAATGATATATTAATAAACGAGTGATAAATGATATATTAATAAACGAGTGATAAATGATATATTAATAAACGAGTGATAAATGATATATTAATAAACGAGTGATAAATGATATATTAATAAAAGAGATATGAATGATATATTAATAAACGAGTGATAAATGATATATTAATAAACGAGTGATAAATGATATATTAATAAACGAGTGATAAATGATATATTGATAAACGAGTGATAAATGATATATTAATAAACGAGTGATAAATGATATATTAATAAAAGAGATATGAATGATATATTAATAAACGAGTGATAAATGATATATTGATAAACGAGTGATAAATGATATATTGATAAACGAGTGATAAATGATATATTAATAAACGAGTGATAAATGATATATTAATAAAAGAGATATGAATGATATATTAATAAACGAGTGATAAATGATATATTAATAAACGAGTGATAAATGATATATTAATAAACGAGTGATAAATGATATATTAATAAACGAGATATGAATGATATATTGATAAACGAGATATGAATGATATATTAATAAACGAGATATGAATGATATATTAATAAACGAGTGATAAATGATATATTAATAAACGAGTGATAAATGATATATTGATAAACGAGTGATAAATGATATATTGATAAACGAGTGATAAATGATATATTGATAATCGAGTGATAAATTATATATTAATAAACGAGATATGAATGATATATTAATAAACGAGTGATAAATGATATATTGATAAACGAGTGATAAATGATATATTGATAAACGAGTGATAAATGATATATTAATAAACGAGTGATAAATGATATATTGATAAACGAGTGATAAATGATATATTAATAAACGAGTGATAAATGATATATTAATAAACGAGTGATAAATGATATATTAATAAACGAGTGATAAATGATATATTAATAAACGAGTGATAAATGATATATTAATAAAAGAGATATGAATGATATATTAATAAACGAGTGATAAATGATATATTAATAAACGAGTGATAAATGATATATTAATAAACGAGTGATAAATGATATATTAATAAACGAGATATGAATGATATATTGATAAACGAGATATGAATGATATATTAATAAACGAGATATGAATGATATATTAATAAACGAGTGATAAATGATATATTAATAAACGAGTGATAAATGATATATTAATAAACGAGTGATAAATGATATATTGATAAACGAGTGATAAATGATATATTGATAAACGAGTGATAAATGATATATTGATAATCGAGTGATAAATTATATATTAATAAACGAGATATGAATGATATATTAATAAACGAGTGATAAATGATATATTAATAAACGAGTGATAAATGATATATTAATAAACGAGATATGAATGATATATTAATAAACGAGTGATAAATGATATATTAATAAACGAGTGATAAATGATATATTAATAAACGAGATATGAATGATATATTAATAAACGAGATATGAATGACATATTAATAAACGAGATATGAATGATATATTAATAAACGAGGTATGAATGATATATTAATAAACGAGTGATAAATGATATATTAATAAACGAGTGATAAATGATATATTAATAAACGAGATATGAATGATATATTAATAAACGAGTGATAAATGATATATTAATAAACGAGTGATAAATGATATATTAACAAACGAGTGATAAATGATATATTAATAAACGAGTGATAAATGATATATTAATAAACGAGATATGAATGACATATTAATAAACGAGATATGAATGATATATTAATAAACGAGATATGAATGATATATTAATAAACGAGATATGAATGATATATTAATAAACGAGTGATAAATGATATATTAATAAACGAGATATGAATGATATATTAATAAACGAGTGATAAATGATATATTAATAAACGAGATATGAATGATATATTAATAAACGAGTGATAAATTATATATTGATAAATGAGATATGAATGATATATTAATAAATGAGATATGAATGATATATTAAACATATTATATAACATTAACCTACCATTTTATATTAGTCTAGAAACAGACACATTGGCAAGTTTAACAGGTGCTGCAAAGTACAGATTTGTAACTTTAATTTCATCATTCTGTCGTATTGTTGTCGCATTTTGTGCTTGTCTGATCTGTTTTAATGTTTTATCACAAGCTTTTGAAACCAGTCAGCACTTTGTGTTGTGATTGTTGTGCATGTGGGAGTACATTATTGTTTGACAGTCACGTGATTACACCGTCATTGTGAAGAGGGGGATATTATTTGACACACCGTCATTGTGAAGAGGGGGATATTATTTGACACACCGTCATTGTGAAGAGGGGGATATTATTTGACACACCGTCATTGTGAAGAGGGGGATATTATTTGACACACCGTCATTTTTTCATCCAGAAACACTGATTCCCTGAACTGATGTTACAGGTTTGCTGGTCAGAGAGACACTAGATCAGACATTGTTTTAAAACTCCTCACCATCCACAAGTTCAGCTTTCTGCCTGTTAAACTGTCCATCATTTCATTCTCCAGTTCTTCTTCATGTGAATGCTGTGTGGATCAGTGGATGTGAAGAACTGGAGCCAGGGTCTGCCAAAGCGGAGCCAAGCAGTGTGTGTGTGTTGTGAGCCGTCAACGGCTCAGTTCGAGGCTCTCATGAGTAACTCTGGTTGTGGCCGGTTACAATAACAGGCACTGTAGTGATGTTTCAGCATGTTGTTGTGATATTTGTTGTTGTTGTGTTAGTTGTTGTACTCTGCTTGTCTTATTCTGCATCGTTTCAAATTACTTTCCCCACAATCTGTGTACCTTCTTTCCTAAATGTTGTCTTGAACGTTCATAGTAATAGTGGTTAGTTGCACTAGAAAAATAAATTCAGTTTCCTGCCTAATTTACAACTTTCTACAGTCAGTTTGGTGTTGAGCTGCCGTGACATCCAGAAACATTTGTTCATTTCAGATCCTTTACTTTTGTAAATCTGAAGGAGTTGGTCAGAAATATGAAATGCGAGGTGTATTTCTTTTAAACAGTTGTATATGTAAAATATCTGTGCACTGTTCTCTGAGGTGACACAGAGACTAAACAGGAACAGGGCAAAGCCATAATAAAACCATACAACACTACTTTCAAAGAAACATTGGACTTCCTCCTGGATAAACAAGAGAAGATTAAAACAAGCTGTTGTTTTCGTGAGAAATACGTAATACAGATATCAGTCATGCCTGGCATGTTCATTTCATCACGGTACATGCACATAATTTTACACTGCGGTTCTGTTGTGTTGTGGTCATGTGGAATATAACTTTCTGAGTTCTGGTCTGAGTCTGTACAGTATTTATGAACACAGAGTGAAAGTACTCCAGAGTTTTACAGCCGGGGAAGTCGTGCCTTCACAGTGCTGGTGGCAGAATTAGATCCAGAGGAGACACTTAAAGTCACATCAGAGAGTCCATCTTTGGCTCAATTTCCACTACACATCCTCTTTCTCTGGTCACTAATTACTGAGAGTTATACGAACAACATGGTGTATATATTTAAAACCAAGTGTAAGTGACTTACTCCACAGACTACTCATAACATTTCCTTATGAGTTGAAGATTTCAATGTTGTTTTGAACATCACAAGATGATTTGTGGAATGTCATTTTGACAGAAGTGTCACTATGGTTACAGTAAACCAAAGATTTTTCTTGTGCTTCATACCAAGTGAAATGTAATTAGCATGTGTGCATTTCAGAGTTTACACAATATGCACATTGTTATATATTGTATATAATACACACAATATCAAGTATTGCATTTATCCAAAGTGACTGGCAGTGCAGTCAGTTTATATATTTAATCAGTAACAGTACAAAGTGCAAAACAGATGCTTTATCAGGACCTCTGCAGATCTTTCCTGCACATCAGTTACTGCATGTCGTGTGGACGCTCCTACGTGAAAGTTAATGTGCAAACCAACACAGTTCACTGATTTTCCCAGTAAGCTTGAGTTCCCAGTCTGAATGAGCTGGAGGGGGGAGGTCCTCACAATAATCAAACCCTCTCCAGCTCCCATGCACACTAATCCCACACATCCCACGTCCCCAGGAAGAGCAGAGATACACAGACTCACATCAGTTTAAATTTGACAGGACAGGAACCCCATTAGGTTCACATAGATAATCCATAGGAAATCCAGTGGGTGTAGGACTAGCTTAACAATTTGTGCATTCTCTCACACCCGTCTTGATGGGTTTGTTGGTTTAGATTTGTGACCCTGGCCGTCAGTCTTGGATACAGCTGTCTGCATAACTTTGGTTCTGGAGTTCATGTGACCTAAGAAACCCTGTTTTACAGCAAATGATTGGTACTAGTTTTATTCCCTTAGGAGATTTGATAGCAGGTTGTAGCGTACTCAAAACCAAAATAAAACACATCTTACAATTAATTAGTTCTGCCCTGGTAGTTAGAAGATAAACAAGCACTAATTAAGTGTTGTTGTTGAGTTATAGCCAAAATGGTGCTCTTAAACTTTGCTTCATGTAGTTCTAGGAAAGTTTCCAGCTCAGTATGAGCTGTGGTCAACATATCATGCCTGAATAGTCTGAAATAGGGGCCCAGTTTCTGTAGGGAACGTCTCAGTGATGTTTGCTTTAACACAAAGTACATGATCCACAAAACTCAACTCTTAAAAAAAAGCTAGATGCGGTCAGTTCAGAGTTCACTGCTCAGCTCAGTGTTGGTGGAGCCCAGCCCGTGATTGTGCAAGAGTGATTTCTGTGTTCAGCAGTAATTGTGCTTTATGTGCAGAGTGATTCTAACTGCGAATATAAACGAGATATTGAGACATATCACCGCAGTCAGCTAACAAACAACTTAATAAAACTAGACTAAAACTAATTGGCAAGTGTGGCAAAATGTTACTTTATAGACCCTGATCAGGGCTACAGGATTCAGTAAGACTACTGGATCCATGACCACAGCATTTGCATGTGTGTTACTGTATTGTTTGTTGGTTGTCTATAATAAATGCTAATGTATTACTTATAGAAATATTGCCTGTGTGTGTGTGTGTGTGTGTGTGTGTGTGTGTGTGTGTGTGTGTTTGTGTGTGTGTGTGTGTGTGTGTGTGTGTGTGTGGTGGTGTTTGTTCTCTGTGTGTGTGTGTGTGTGTGTGTGTGTGTGTGTGTGTGTGTGTATACACACACATCCAGGAGAGGGCAGCAGAACCTCATTTTACAAAAGATTTACGTTTAGATTTTACAGCGCCAGCTTTTATACTTATTCGTTGCATGTGTTGTGTCATTTTCTGTCGTGTTATTGAACAGTTGTTATTATTATTTACGCATTTTACGTATTACGTGTACTTGTTGTTACCGGGGGAGGAGAGCGCATCACGTGCGCGCGCCTCGCACCCGGGTTCATTTCCCGGCGCGCGCCCGGACCGGCTCATTCAGTAAATGAGTGAGATATCTCATGAACATCATCCACATACACTCGTGTTTTCAAGAGAATATTGTTTCCCAATGTGTGAGTATCTTTATTTTATACTGACAGCATCAGTTCATTGTTCAGTTCTTATCTGTGTTGTGTTGTTGTATTAGTGATATCATGTTAAGATGTTAAGTTGATCCAGTTGACAGAAACATGAACCACTCACATATTGTTGGTTTGTTATAGTTTAGTCTTTTTTCAGCACTTCATTGTAATTCTGATAAGCGGAGCGTTTTCTTTGTGTTTTAAGTTGTATGTAGTTTAATGTGTTTTAAATCTGGATTTGACAGATATTAGGATGTTAAAAAATCAACATAGTTTATTAGTCTATTATAGGTTATTTTGCAATATTTGTTGCGTTTTCTATGTGTTTTGTTTACTGGTAAATGTAAATGAATTCACGTTATTGAAATGACCCACATTCATTGTGTTGTTTTATTCTGGGCTTGTTAAAGATTATACTGTCAGGAATGTGATACTGTAATTGTGAGTGAGACAGTTTCAGAGTAATAAAGTCACAGGAGTGGTCCACGCTCAGTGATCAGACAGCTGGTAGATCTGATATCTAACATCTGTTCATCACTGCACCAGCTGTAGTTACTCAAATGTTCTCATCGTGATGCAGAATAACACTTCATCCTGACAGAGACGTGTGTCACAAATAATAATGTATACAAGAACAAATTCCTCTTAAAAATATCAGGATGACAATGGCAAGCTGGATTTTAACTGAGTATAATGTTTATTAACTGGCGTAACAGATAGTCGTAGTTGTTGTTATAAAATGTCTTGATTTAATCGAATAACACGCACACCAGTCTGTAGCTAATCCCACTGCCTTTAAACTTCCTAAAAGTAGCTTGTTTTAAAACCGTATAAGATGAATTCAACAGGGTATGCGAACAGTCTCTTCTGTTGTGAGCTCCTTTCCTCCTGGAAAATGGACATTTTTCATATACAACAGCACAGAGTATTAACTCGAACAGTTAAACCTCACACGAGCCCCTGCTGACAGCACATAGCTGAGAGGCATAGACTGATTTCATTAGGAGCCTTGTGAAAACTACTGTTTGCCAGATTTAGTCCGGCTTTGGTTCAGCAGACCTTTCACAGCTGAGGGGCTAAGTGGTTCCTCGAGACTGGTTTTGTTTTCTTTAACTTGATTGGCTAAATTGGTCTCTGGTGAGCGTAATAAACATTTCGTTCACTTTTCAGGAAATAGTGAAGCAAGAGAAAAGCAAGTGTTTCACTTGGAAAACCGCTGACATGGACGGGAAAGAGGAGGTCAGCGACACTGATAGCAGCATTATACTGAATTCTGGTATGTTTGGATTCAATTCAATCCAATTACAGCTCGATTAGATGACAACACTTCGCACATTGTAATATTTTTTATTTCTATGTACCAGGTTGTTGAATTGTGAATCACAATTAGAAGATGAATTTCTAGAAAATTTGCAATGGGGTCATTTTTGTCCCATAGGTTTTGGTTTATTATTGATATTAGCCTGTATTAAATGTAGTTTTTGACGCGAGTGAGGGGAATTAAAGGTAAAGCACTTTAAAATGCTCTTTATTGGTTAAAGTCTCAAACTGCATCACAAAGATCCAATCATACCACTTTTTGCTTTTAGTTAAAGCTGCAATCTGTAACTTTATTGGTTAAAAATCAGAATCAAAATCAGTTATTATGCAAGTACATAACAGATTTAATACAATCGCCTTACCTTACCCTGATTCACAACGGTAAGTTTATAATAATGATTTGTAATTTTTGCTTTCTGATTTTGATTGAAACGTCCATCTGTAAACAGAAAGAAGATCCAGCTACTATATCACATGTCTGTGTACTGTAGATGATGCAGCATTTGTATCTTATTCTTACAGCAATTAAGAATTTAAACTTGTCATCCACAGTAAGAAAACTGCACGTTATCTGCAATTTTATGTTTCAAACAGAGATGCAGTAGGGAGGCAGAAGATATGCATTACAGCTTTTGTAAAAGTGTGATTTATGTTCTTCACCTTTGAGGGTGTAACACTTCATTTGAAAGCAGCCACACTGAAGCAGATTTTACCGAAGCCCTGCTCACAGGATTCCTACAGATCAAGAGCAACTATGTCCTGTCTGTTTATCACATAAAAATCTCATATATTCTCTTTTATCCTGTGAATCTAAATCTGTGATGTCATTGTTCTCTTTGTGTTGGTCTCACACCATTAATTGGAAATGTTTAAAGAATTCTGCAGACAATCCCGCTGGACATGCTAGAAGCATTTACTTGATATTTACAACATCCGTCTTTTGTTGTCACTCATTCACATATAGTCTGTGACGGAAACAACCAATCTACACCTTTAGTTTCACTTGTGATCATATCACAGTTGAGTTTGAGTCTCCTGAAAGTCTGCATCAGATTCAGAAATATTTCCAGAGATGTGAAGTGTGTGTTTATGTAATAGTATTTGTGAATGAAGTGAATCTGTTTAAAGCTGCAATCTGTAACCTTTTGCAAGTACATGACAGGTTAGTGTTACCTTAATTATAATGATTTATAATTTGAGCTGTTGGGTCAGATTTCCTGGGGGTTTTTTCACAGATTTTTTTTATTACTTATTTTTTTTAACAGAGGTGGCGGGAGAGAGGCAAAGAGTTACAGACTGCAGCTTTAAAGAGACTGAATCTGAATCAGTGTACTTAGGTTTCTTGGTTGTGAAAGATCAGATACTGTATTTGTGAGTTTATTTAGAAGTACAAATCACTGATACTCTATTTGTGAGTTTATTTAGAAGTACAAATCACATGTTTTTAAACTGAACTTTTCATCTGAGAGGGTCTTCATGTGCTGTAGGTCCTGACAGCCCCACCACTGTGATGAAGGATGTGACCACTCACACTCGGGCCATGAAACTGAAGCAGCAGGCTCTGGAGGACACAATGAAGATCTGCTTACAGGAGCTCAAGAAACTCTGTATCAGAGAGGCTGTGAGTTTACTCACTGTTTGCTCTCATAAACACACACAGATCTCACAGAGACCTTTACATTGCGATTAGGAATGTTTATTTTTGTTTATCTTGTTTATTTTTAACCAAAAAATGGACTTTCAGAAGATGGATAACTTTAGCAGATTTAGTTCAGCAGGTCGGAGGAAACAATAGTCTTGCATAATGTAGCGGTTGAAATCTGTAACTTGTCTCGACTCGCTGAAAAGTTTCACACCAGAGAAACAGGAATTCAAGATAAGAATCTATTTGTAACAACCTGTTTGGGACATGGACACTTTTTACTTAATCATAGCATGTTAGCAATTAAACAGGCAAATTATAGATCTGCTTCAAGTGGCCAAAATGCTTTTCAAGGTTTGTTTGGAAACCCCTCATAATGATGTGTATCTTTAATTGTCTTTCAGGAGCTCACAGGGCATTTGTCCTCTGACTATCCACTGTTACCTGGAGAAAAGCCCCCTCAGATTCGCCGGCGCATCGGAGCTGCTTTTAAACTAGATGAGCCGATTCTACAAAGAACTGAGGTAACATTCACTGTTTCGAAGTTCTGCTCTGTTTCAAAGACCTACTCTGACCAGTGGAGCTGATCTGAACGTTTGGTGCACAGGACTCTGAGCTGAGCTCGGTGGAAGCCGGTCTCGCCCTGCAGCAGCAGATATATGTGGCTGCTCACAGACTGTGCCAGGAAGAAAAGCTCAGCAAGACGATAAAGAGAAGCCGTCTGCAGCAGTTCCAACGTGAGAAAAGAAAACTCAAAGATCTGCAAGAGGCCGTGTTTAGATTACAACTGGAACACAGTCGATCCTCGCCTCGCCCGGGCGTGACTGCACAGAGAGGTGAGAACACTGAATCAGCAATTGTTACGTAAAAAAAAAAACCTAAATTCTAAAACTTGACTGTTTAATTTAGAATATTATTATCTTGATTATCATGTTGTGTCGTGTTTATCTGTGTTCTGTATGAAGGCACTTCAGATGATAGCTCATTATCAGACTCGGTTGTGCCCGATGAGGGTAAGTTAAAACCACATCTGTGCCGTTTTTTAAGATCTTCCTGAAATGAATGTGGGTAGTTAACATAAGTTAACCAGTGACAGCAGCGTCTTGTTATGTGACATGCTGTATATCATGCTACTATACATTTATATTTTATATGACCTCATAGTTGAGCAATTTCATGGAATATTTGTGCTATTAATAATAACTCAAAAATGAATAAATCTTAGATTAAATGTTTACATCACAGGAATATTTGAATCAACTTAAACATAGATATGAAAAGTTATAATACAAAAAAGTTATAAAATGTTAAATTTTTTATATAAAAATAGAAATAGTAATAAAATAAAGTAAAAAAGTTAAGTTATAGTATATAAAGTTATAATATATAAATTTGAGAGTGGCCTGTTATAGCATCAAAACAATCTTTCTCATCCATTTTTCAGAGGAGCTGTTGAGTCAGTCTTCCCAGCTTTCCTCAGAGCCGTCTGCTCCAGCTGTAGACCACCATCCTTCACCCCTGAGCCGGTCTCATCCCTCTCCTGACACACTCACAGGTTCCTTCCACCACCCCCCTGAAAACGTTCTGTACCAAACTCCTCCACAGTCCCTGGAGGGCCTGCACCGCTGCCAGAGTCCAGCGCTGGATCACGACCCTGTCCCCATTCAGAACTCTCCATGGATGGAGTCCAGTCTGGACCAGCCCTACCAGAAGAAGTCGTCTTACACTAGCAGCACCAGATCCAGGTATGTTTACCTTTATTGTTTTGAGAATTTTCGTTGATGCAAAGCACATACATTTCCAGTCAAATTAATGGTTTTGAGGACTTCTGTATTTCTATGGTTTTGAGGACTTCTGAGGACTCTATTTAAATTTATTTAAGCCACACATGTTGTTGTCATATTAATACATCATAAGGAGACATACACCTGTTTGGATTCAGTTGTTGTGTCATCTCAATAATCAAGGAAACTGCTTTTGTTTGTTTTTTACACATCTGTAGCCTTGCTGTTACCCCCACATTGCCTCCTCTGGAGGATTGCCTTGCCGAGTTTGTCTTATCCACCCATGCAGCTCTGCGGCACAAGCAGTCCTGCAGCGCCCCCTCCACTCCAGACACGCACCTGCGCAGACGGCAGTCTCTCAGGTCTGCTGCTGAGTCACTCACAAACCTGTTACACTTCTGTAATGACGTTTTATCATCGTCTGCATTTGTGTTTCATGGATATTGTGTCTTGATCTGTTTACAAATCGATTCATTTTGGATTTCGACAGAGTTCCCAACATGGATCCCCATTATAATCTGGATCGTGAGCAGAGGTATTCCAGGGGCCCCAGGAGACGGTTAACAGAGTTTGCTTTAACATCACAAGATTATTCCCCCATGATCTTAAACCCCCTGTACTGCACCAGATCTGAAGACAGCAATTCAGAGCACTCTGTCCAATCGTATGCCAGCTCACCCTGTCAGGAGAACCCCGGAGAGCTGCCGTGGCTGTACCAGCACCAGCCCGGTTACCAGTACGTCAGCCTGGCTGACAACCACGTATCGCAGAGATGTTCTCCTACCAACTTCTTCAACAGTTACCAGCACCATTGTTCACCTAGTTATTCCAGAGGTTACGTAGAGAGCGGATGGGGCCATCTTTTAGATTTGGACACAGGAAGGTCCTACATAAGCCGTCAGGTTTCTTCCCCTGTTTATTCTGACAGCCATTATTTGCACTGCTATAATGAAGCACTGCCCCCCCAGCAGGGAGGTTTCAGGGTTTTACCCGCCCACGTGAGACTGTCTCGAGCCCCATCGCTGAGAGATTACCCCCAGCACCCGAGCAGAGGCCTGCCCAGACAGCTGGTGTCCGAGGAGCTCAAATCATGGCACCACCGCAGCCAATGCCGAACGCCTCGACCGTGCTCTCTAGATCGGAACCGACAGGGTGTGCTTCACCTTCGAAATGCACCAGGACAGGAGTCTCCGCTTTCCCGTCACCAGCTCCACAGATTCCAGGAACAGCAGGTAAACGGTTGTTACGCACTGGATTGACCTGCAAAGATATAAACAAAACGAAGTTGTTTAACCATCTTGGCTCTTGAAAATATAAAACAAAATGTTACTGTCATGCATCAAGCTGTTGGAGAGGAATTTCTTGAAAGGGCAGGTAGGCTGTCCGGACCTGTCTGAGAAACCGCAAGAATGTTGCGGAGAACGAATGCTGTTTTCTTTTATGCTTTTCTTCACCACAGTGGGATCATTACAAGAACTAGGTGTGCTTTTATGAAAGAGTTTCTGACTGGAATTTGATTAGTGGTACAAAAAACAAACTGCACACATCATAATTGTCATTTCATGTTGTTTTATTTGCCTGGAGACATGCACTAAAGGAATCATGCAAATCCTGTGATGATGCAAAGGTGTTGAAAAATCTTACTTTCGTTTTAATATATTATAGCTTTCAATATCTATATTTAAGTTCATTCAAAAGTCATATGATGTGAAAAATCCTTTGTAACTTTTATCTTCTGTGGAACACAAAAGATATTTTGAGAAATGTCTCAGTTTTGTGTCCATACACTCAACGGGTGCCACTATTGTTTGGTTACAAATGTACTTCAGAACATCTTCTTTTGTGTTTTACAGAAGCACAGAAGTCATACATGTTTGGAATGACATGACGGGAGTAAATGATGGAAGAAGTTTTTTATTTTTGGGTGAACTGTCACTTTAAGGAAAGCTGAAGTGTTAAATTAGTTTTTGTTTGTTTGCTTTGCACCTCATTCTGGTGACTCCAGACTTGATGTGAGGGTGACTCTCAGATCTCCAGTCAGCTGTCCTGAAACCTCAGACACCCTCCTGAAAAGTGTGTTATTTATTCAACTATTTATTGAGCTGATGGACTGAAAGTGAAGACCTTCGATTTTTAACATAAATTAAAAGAGGGAGATTTAAAGCTTTTTCTTTCCTTTTTCAAATCAATTGCCTTGTCACAGAATGCACTATAGCAGAAGTCTCACTGTGAAAGAAAATTTTTATGTTTTGTAGACTTTTCATATAAATAAACTTACCTGTGGAACATTTTTGTACAATAAAATAAATTGAATTTGATACTGGATGTATTTTTATGTTTCTTGGTTGGTGTATGTGGATACTATGGTGAATAATAATATATAAAATACAAACATGACAAATATTTTGTTTGTAAATATGACACATTTATTCTGATGCTTGGATGAAATAAAGTTTTGGGTTATTGTTTTGAGAGAGTTTTGGAAACGGAAGCAAATCTCCAGAAATACTTAACAGTGCAAATAAACATAAACTTTGACATTTACCAAAACTACTTCACAATGGTTTTGCTGACATGACAGTGACCCTCTTAAAACCCTTTAAATAGGGCAAACAGGACATTACGTAAAATGACCTATTTTACACAATTAGTGTAAATCTAATAAACCAAGATGATCTCTAATATCACGTCTCACAGATCTACAGAAATAGTTTAACAGGGTACAGCACCAATTACTATAAAACTGGTTTTTCAGAGGGGTTGGGATGATGTGCATTAATAAGACTTTAATATCAACTCTTCATTTAAATCAGGTTCAGGTTTCTCACCGGCATCATAAGTTATTAGGCCGCAGCTGTTACTTTTCTCACCGCTGGACAGGAAGGACAAATCACGGTCGTTTGCGATTACTGGAGACTCGTTTAAATCTCTTTCAAAGACTGCTCAGCTGGATTTCTATTTGTTTGTCCTGTGAATACAAATAAACAAATAAACAAATAAACAAATAAAGTGTACACGCCTCTAAATATAAATAAATATAAAATCATTACTAGCGCAGCGGTGCGTCTTATTGGTCGTCTTCGGCTGCTTCGAGGCACACAACGCTGCGCTGCGATGACGCAGGACATGGATTTAAATCGCGCTCTGGTTTCACTTCTCATTCAGAACTGAACGCAGATCAGTCTCAGTGTGTGTGAGTGACTCTCCGGGTGTGTCGGTTTAACAATGGCGCTGTACTCAGAACAAGCGGAGGATGTTGCTACCTCCTCCAGTTTCCGCCAGTTCGACGTGCAGCACTTCCATCTGGATCTCACGGTGGACTTCCAGAGCAGAACCATATCAGGCACCGAAACCATCCGGCTGCGGTGCGCGCAGGGCGGTCAGAGCGAGCTGCAGCTGGACGTGCACCCGACTCTGTCCGTGCGGGAGATCTGGTTCGGTCGGGACGGGCGGAACCGGAGCGCGGCGCCGTTTGTCACCCGGGAGTTCAGCGGGTACGGCAGCGCTCTGCTCGTGAAGTTCCCCGCGCCCCTCCAGGCCGGAGACGCGCTTGAAGTGGAGATCCGATACACGGCCAGTGACGGACCGGGGGTACCCGCACTCCATCATTTCAGAGTGAAACTGATGCACAAAACCTAAAGCCTGTTATTCTGTAATGTTGTTGAAACGTTCTGCTAACTACTTAAGAATAGCGGGCTTGTGATGCATGTGATATATATATATATATGATTACTTTTTTAACCTTTAGAGAACTTTTAGAGAATGTTCTGAGAACGTTCTCTGATGGCTGGGAATGCTTTAGTGTCGTTTTCTCACATCTGTTTTTCTGTCATCCAGACTCTTCACATCAACATTAATATGTAGCATGCATTAATGCATGTTAATAATGCATGTTAATAATGCATGTTAATAATGCATGTTAATAATGCATGTCTTGTATTTATTGTGTAAAACAAGTGCAGGAAACAGGCATGCCTGCATCTATATATCTGTATAACTCACATCAGGACGTCTCTGTAGATGTCATGGCTGGAGCCAGTGCAGACAGCTG
Organism: Chromobotia macracanthus; assembly: GCA_036877525.1. Taxonomy (NCBI): domain Eukaryota; kingdom Metazoa; phylum Chordata; class Actinopteri; order Cypriniformes; family Botiidae; genus Chromobotia; species Chromobotia macracanthus. The sequence goes on from JAZGTH010000014.1 coordinate 1,832,730, forward strand.
AGAAGAAGCTGCCTTTCTTGTACACTTCAGGCTTTCCTGTGATGAACCGCAGCCTGTTTCCTGGCTTCCATACGCCCATGACAAAGAGCACTTACTCAGCTGCTGTGCAGGTAACGTCTCACCGATCACGTGTGTCCTCTCACAGGTGTGCTGGCTGGAGCCAGAGCAGACCGCAGGGAAACTCAAGCCATATGTTTACACTCAAGGCCAGGCTGTGCTCAACCGTTCCTTCTTTCCTTGCTTTGATACCCCAGCAGTCAAGAGCAGCTACTCGGCTGCAGTGAAGGTGAGGCCGTTGGGCCAGTCTTACATTCGGTTATGAAGCCGCAGTATCGACTTCACACTTCAGAGTCAAGAGAAAACTCTGTTTCCGTTCTGTAATGTGATGCGTTTTTGACTGAAATAGATGTTTGCATTTTGATACAGGTTTGCTAAAAATGTCTGTATTTTAATTGGTGCATTTCACATTATCCAATAATATGCAGTCAAATCAGTGGAAACCCAGCTATCAATTTTAGGCTGTAAGAACGTTTTCCTAATGTTTCCATTAAGTAACAAAAAACATTATAATATACATAGTATATAATAAAACATTATATTATAAGAACATTATAAGGTTATAAGAACATTATTCAAACCTTTTTGTTCTGTAACATTGTTAAAATGTTCCACTAACAACTTAAGAATAGCATTTTTGATATATGTAATTATTACGTCGAAAAATGTTCTACTAACATTACAATACAAGACAATACAAGAACATTTTTTGTTTTTACTTTGAGAGAACTTTTTGAAAATGTTGCTTTCATGTTGCTGTTTTGTACAAATCTGGGATCTGAAGGAGAAACAGCACAAGAATGAAAAGAATAGTGTTAGTCTAGTGTCTCTAGTCTAGTGTCTCTAGTCTAGTGTCTCTAGTCTGCACAATAAGACTCGGTTTTATTACTGTCATACTGTTGCACTTTGAGCTGTTTATGGACGCAGTCCTTTATAACTCTATAACTAATTTTCTACATCATCAGGTGCCCAGCGGCTTCACAGCAGTCATGAGTGCTAATAAATGGGAGCACAGGAAAGCAGACAACACTTTCCTGTTCACTATGGATCATCCCATTCCTGCTTATCTCGTGGCACTGGCAGTGGGGGACCTGCAGTCTGCTGAGGTGGGACCCAGGTAACAACATGTTACATTAATGAAGCAAAATTAACTTGCGTGACCCTGACGAGGTTTATTTTGATTTAACAACCTTTTTTTTTTGACTGTACGTTAACTTGGTAGTTACATCAGCCATGTGTGTCACAAGTCATTTTAAACCAAAAAAATTGTCATTTTATAATGATAAACATCATTACCAGTTGAACAAGCTCTAAACAGAAAACAAATTCTAGACACATTCTAGCATCAGACTCTTTCTGCAGTTAACAGAGCCCAGGGCGGACATTTTCTTCAGGCTGTTTCATAAAACAATAAGATGACTTTAATTTGTTTGTGATAGACTGCAGCCTAACAGGTTTTCCAATTTAATTTAAGGACACGTGTTTGGACCGAGCCATGTTTACTGCAGGCAGCCAAGGAAGAGTATGATAATGTGATCGAAGAGTTTCTGTCTGTGGGAGAGAAACTGTTTGGACCCTACGTCTGGGGAAGGTACAGTTTTTTTGTGTGTGAACTGGTATACGCTATGTGGGGACATTTAGTCCCTGTAATAATATCAATACCAGTAAATTTTGACCTTGTGTGACCATTTTTAGGTCCCCATAAGGAAATAAGCTTATAAATCATACAGAAAAATCTAAAATAGCAGAAAGTTTTCTGTGAGGGTTAGTGGAGCGGGACAGAATATACAGTTTGTACAGTATAAAAACCATTACATCTATGGAAAGTCCCCATGAAACACGAACACTAGTGCATGTATATAATGTTCTATATTTTGTGTAGGTATGACGTGCTGTTCATGCCTCCATCGTTCCCTTTTGGTGGGATGGAGAACCCCTGCCTGACGTTTGTCACCCCCTGTCTGCTGGCCGGGGATCGCTCTCTCGCTGATGTCATCGTCCATGAGATCTGCCACAGCTGGTTTGGAAACCTGGTCACCAATGCCACCTGGGGGGAATTCTGGCTGAACGAGGGCTTCACAATGTATGCTCAGCGCAGAATCTGCAGAGAGCTGTATGGTATGCTGTTTGTTTCAATCTTAATCGCAGTCATTTATTATTAAACAGCTGAGAGTGTTTGAACAACCAGGATATGTACAGCCATTTATCTGACTTTGTTAATAAGTGTAACTCATTTTATTCTCAGGTGAGGCTTATACCTGTCTGGAGGCAGCGACTGGTAAAGCTCTTCTGCGTCAGCACATGGACAACACAGGAGAGGATCACCCTCTCAACAAACTTCGTGTTAAGATCGAACCTGGTAGGTCAGCAGTTCAATGTCTATTTTATTGTACATTGTAAACATAAAAACATTATACGTGACAATATTATACATATGTAAAAGTGAGAGCATTTTTTTGCCCACAAATTAAAAGTGAAAGCATGAACTTGTTGATTGTCTGTCAGTTAAGATGTTGACAGGATTCCAGGAACTGAGGTGTTGCATAAAGATTCTTTGTTCAGAATGTCAGAAACTTGTTGTCATATCTGTTTTTGTATCTGCAGGTGTTGATCCTGATGATACTTATAATGAAACGCCCTATGAGAAAGGCTTCTGCTTTGTGTCCTACCTCGCCCACCTCACAGGAGATCAAGCCCGCTTTGATGCCTTCCTCAAGGTTACCTACAAAACGTCTAGAGAACCTACTCTTAAGAAACTCTGTGTATATGTGTGATTAATAATGTAAAAGAGAGATGTCTTCATGCATGTTTATACGATTTCATTCCTTCACAATTCAGTAAAACAACTGTGTGTTTTAAAGGCTTATGTGGAGAAGTTCAAGTTCAGAAGTGTAATGGCAGAAGACACTTTGGAGTTCTACCTGGAGTTTTTCCCAGATCTGAAAGAGAAGAACGTCCACAAAACTGAGGGTATGAAAAGATTAAAATAAATGTCTTGAAATCAGTATTTGGTCTTGCGGTCTTTTGTCATCAGCTGTTGTTTCTCCTGGTCAGGTCTGGATTTTGACAGCTGGTTGAATGTTCCTGGTTGGCCGCCATATTGTCCTGATCTCTCTGCTGGTCAGCAGCTGATGAAACCAGCGGATCAGTTAGCTGATCTGTGGGCTGACCCTAACCTGGACTTGGAATCCATCGGCCAAATTGATGTCAAACCATGGAAGACCTACCAAACTGTGTACTTCTTGGACAAGATCCTTGATAAGTCTCCTCTTCCGGACGGTACAAGAACTCCTGGTGGTTTATGGAGAATCGTTTGTGTTGGTGTTAATGAATCTATTTAAAAGTGTAAATGATGGTGTATATTATCAGGTAACTTGAAGAAGATGGACGAGTGCTACCCGCACATCACCGGGTCTAATAATGCTGAGCTGAAACTGCGCTGGGCCCAGATTGTTGCGAAGAACCTTCATAAACCGGGATACCAACTTATTCGTGATTTCCTCACCAGTCAGGTCAGAGTGTACCTGTATTTACACATCAGTTCACTAATTAATACATTAATTGAGATAGATTGGAGTTTAAAGACTGATTTTGTGTTTTGTGTACAGGGGAAGCAGAAATACACACTACCTGTTTATCGAGCCCTTTGGAGCGCGTCAGACGAGACGAAGGATTTGGCTAAAGAGATCTTCTCAGCCACCTCAAATCAGCTTCACGTCAATGTTGTTAATTACGTGAAAAAGATTTTGTCTTGAGCTTATAAATAAATTGGTAAAGCATCAGGGAATCTGCATCAGGGTATTTTACGGGCTGTTTTTAAAATGACACTTATCTCAAAATAATATTGCTCTGATTACAAATACGTAACACTTTATTTTGATTGGGCAGGGCATTACTTCCGCATTTATGAATTTGTCAAATGCATTTATCTTTTAATAAATAAAGTTGCTAATAAAAAAGAATTTCTTGAGATGTGTTTGAAGGACTTTTATTCATGTATTCATGTATATGCTTCCGGCTTCTGACCTCACAGCGAGTATCAGAGTGTGTGATGACGTCACCTGATCACTTGGTGTTACTGCGCAAAGTCAGCGCAGAGTTGACGTAGTGTTACTGCGCAAAGTCAGCGCAGAGTTGAATGCCTTCAAGTGTTTCATGATGAAAAGATTCGCGTCGTCATGAGTTTCATGATGGTGACTTAAAACTGAAGTTAATATTAATATTTTTATTAATATTAATTAATAAAAAAATAATATTTTATTATTAATGCAAATATTAAATACTTTAATATATTTTACACGTTTATAACACCAGCTCTTTACTTTATTAGTTATCCTTCGTTTATTAGGATGCACAATATTGGACCACTTATAAAGATGAGTTGGGATCCGGGATGTTGGATCTCAGATCTGCAGTCACTCAAAAAATAAATAGAAAAAATAAATTGAAACGTCGGAATTTGTTCTGGGGAATAAAATTGTGTCAGCAGAGAACGTTTGTTGCCTTTGTGTGACATTTCTGAAATGATTGAAAAAATGTTTTTTCTTTTATTTTGTTCGTCATTTTATGTGATAGATTTTAAAATGGGCATTAAATCTTGGTAAAGGCAGAGTAGTTGAGTGAATACAAATGTTTGTATTGTTGCTTCTGTTCATACTGAAGTCTTCTGTGACTGGTAACTCAGATCCTCTGATATGATCTGATCTGATATGATCTGTGTAGGCATTACTCCAATGTCCATTGTATCATGAAGAACACAGGGGACACGACTACAACCAGGTTGGTGTCCCATGAAAAAGATAAAATTAAAGAGAGAGTTCACCTAAAAATAAGCATAGTCTCACCATTAAATGAAAGGTGCAACGTATAACTTTTTTGGTTATTGACAGTACATAACAGATCAGTGTTCACGACAATAACTCTGCAAGTAACCTGCAATTTCATGTTTCAAACAGAGATGACGATTTGTCTTTAATCTGTTTGTTTTTGTGTGCAGACTGGGATTACAGCCGGAGCTTCATCAGTGCTGAGATGATTCAACAGCATCTGCCTCCTCCCAGTGATGACTGTATGATCCTCATGTGAGGCCCGTCCCCCATGATCCAGTTCTCCTGCAATCCCAACCTGGACAAGCTGGGCCGCCGGCACAGCCAGCGCTTCATCTGTTAGTGCTTTGTGGATGTTCAGAGCCACGACTGATTTCACTGATGCTGTCGCCAAATCCTGCACATGCAGGATCTTATTAAAGCAAATTATGGGATTACTAGCCAGAGGATCTTTAGTATCAAATAATTCCCTAAAACAAAAAGTTCATTTAACATATAAATGCAAATCAATCAAAAAGACAATTGGTCCGATGCAGACTTCCCAGCTAACATGTTTAGGTTGTAAGAATGTTTCTGTAACGTTTCCATTAGCAACAAACTTTTAAAACACTATTTTGAAGGTTTTTAACTTTTTTTTAGACTATATTAACATTAACATGTTTGGTTATGAGAATATTCAAACATTTTTAATTCTGTAACATTATTAAAATGTTCCACCAACTACTTAAGAATAATGTTCTTGATACATAATACATAATGTTAAAGAAATGTTCTTCTAACATTACTGCAAGAACATATTTGATAACTTTGAGAACTGTAAGAAAACAATAGCCAATGTTCTGAGAACGTACCCTGTTAACTTGGTTTGTCATATACTGTTGTGGCTTGGATTTGGTTGTGCTCAAAAGTTCATTACAAAATGCTGATACTAAGAAATACTCACGTAATGCACTTGAAAAGACACCAGTATGTATGGTGTGCTTTTATTTTAATGCTAAATATTATACTCATGTGCCTATGGGAATTCACTGCCATAATGTGTACATTGAGATATTTTGCTGTTACTGGAGTATTATTGTATGCATGCTGTACTCCATATATTTATCTGTTATTAATTATGTTTGGATAAAAAAAACAATGGATGTATTTTATACAAAATGCACTAAACGAAGGTGGGGTGAGTGCTTATTAAAGCGTTTTCACCTGTATTTTCCTGTCATTACTTGTATCTTTCCAAAGTGTGTGTGTTTGGTGCATTAGTACATGGTCAGATTGGATGATTTGAAATATGTTATGGTTGTAAAATGCTCACATTTGCTTGGACAGATTTTAAAGAGATCGCCAGTGACAAAAGCAGGGGAATTCAAGAGATTGTGTACTAAACCAGTTGGTTTAACACAAAAATGAGTCCATCTTGAAACACAAAGCCTGACATCTACTGACTGGGTCTCACACAGGATTTATATATAATATATATAACATAATATTTTGTCCATAATTCTCGTCTGTAAGTTCCACCTCCTGGTCCTTTCACCACCAAAAGAAATAATAATCAGATGGAGATAACAGCTCTGAATGTGGAAACAGTGATAAAAGTCATGAGTCTCCTCTGAAGAGCTGCAGGTTTCATTATCATGCGCAGCTCCGCCGTCCACCAGCAGGCGGCGCCACTGCGGCGCTATTTAACACAGCAGAGCCGGTTCAAACCCGCAGCTCTCCATCCTGCTGGCATCTGATCACCATCCGGAAGAGATCGTGTTTCTTCAGCTGCAGATCTGGGGCAGATGAGGTGAGCATTTATGCGCAAATGCATGTTTATTTAAAAGCCAAAACAAATCTGCCTTGTTTTCAAAGCGCAGCCTGTGCGTCTCGGGCCTCTAACATGTCATCTGACTAAGTAATCATTGTCAGGTCATCATTGTTTATCTGGGTTATGCAAGTGTTGTTTATATGTTATGTGGGTAATGTTGCAATACATCGCCGTGTTTTTTTATATCTAAAATGACCCTAAAAGCTTTAAGTGGGCTTGTTAGCCAGAAAGCTAATTCTTGTTATCCATTGTTGTTTAGTTGTTTTCCCAATTCATCCTCAGATGTGCTGTGTGTGAGGAGTTTACTGGGTGCAACTGGAAACAGCCAAAACAAACACGATAAACATTATATTTCAGTAACGTGTGCTTTAATAATGGTGCCACAAAGCAAAAACAACTTGTTTGGTTTTTAGGCTGAATGCAAACTGACAGAGAAGCAAAACATCAGGCCTGTTCAGACCTGCCTCTAGTGTCAGAGCTCCTGCCAGAGGTGAGCTGACTTTACTGTTGTGGGTCTCTGCTGTTGTCATCACTGGGGTAATAAAGTTTGGTTTGAGTGAAGCTCATTTTTCTGGCACACAGTGAACTGAAGTGGGTTGCTTCAGAGGTCTGGGAGGTCTACTAATGTCAGACCAGGTCAGGTCTGCCGGTCATGCGGACTGCCGGGTCACAGAGGAGTGCCACGTTCCAGCCGACATGGAGCTGATGGAGCTCGGTCCCCTGCTGGAGGAGAACGGCCCCGGAGGAGCCAAAACACTCCAGACGGAGGCAGTGAATATAATTAATTTTTAAAACGTTTTGGTTAAAAATGAACAAAATCAGCTATTGAGTAAGTACATAACAGATCAGTGTTCAAAGCAGTCTCCTTACCTCAATTCCCATTCCCGATTTGAGCTGCCGGGTCTGATTTCACCTAAAATGTCAGTTTGGCTTCATTTGACTTCAACATACATAATGAAAAGTATGTAAAGTAACCTGCAGTTTTATGTTATAAACAGAGATGGTGCCTCTCATTGCAGGTTTTCGTTTTCCCCTTATAAGCCAAATAATTTTTTGGGAAATTGGACCCGACAGCTCAAATTATAAATTTGGGTAATATATGGAGATTGTGTTGAACACTGATCTGTCATGTACATGCTCAATAACTGATTTTTGTTTTTTTATTTTTACCCGAAAAATTTACGGATTGCAGCTTTAATCTCTCTGTACAAAATGTTTGGACTAATTTTTAGTGTTGATCGTGTCCGCAGGGAGCGAGCGGACTTGTAGATGAAGACGACGAGGATGAAGATGTTGAAGAGGTCCTGACTCTACCACTGCAGGCTCACCATGCGCTGGAGAAGATGGAGGAGTTTGTGCACAAGGTACGATCATCAGAGCTGCTTAATTAAACATACACAACATGTGTCTTAATGCTGAACGTTATGGATTTTTTTTGGTCCTGCAGGTTTGGGAAGGTCGCTGGAGGGTCATTCCATTTCACGTCCTGCCGGAGTGGCTAAAGGACAATGACTACCTCCTGCATGGCCATCGGCCGCCCATGCCATCCTTTCGTGCCTGCTTTGGGAGCATTTTCCGGATTCACACAGAGACGGGGAATATCTGGACTCATTTGTTGGGTAAGTTAGAGGAAACAATGGCTGTCGAGCACCTCATACATATATTTAGTGCTTTCAGTTTGCAGCAGATCTGTTACACAGGGAACAAACACGGCTCTCATTTAAAGAGCTTGCAGGATCAATATAATCCAGTTAAATATCTAAAAATAAACCTTTTATCTTGTCAAAGCATTTTATCTTGTTTATCTTGTCAAAACTACTGTATCAACATGTACGGTTTGTTAACAAATGTAGAAGAGAATTTGTCATTGAGATATGAAAATAAATCTGAACTGGGTGTTTGTGTGTTGTGTTTTTGCACAGGGTTAATCTTGTTTTTGTGTCTTGGCACTCTTACCATGCTGAGACCCAACATGTACTTCATGGCTCCTCTACAGGAGAAGGTGGTGTTCGGCATGTTCTTCCTGGGAGCTGTGCTGTGCCTCAGCTTCTCCTGGCTTTTCCACACCGTCTACTGCCATTCGGAGAAAGTGTCTCGCACGTTCTCCAAGTGAGTTCATCATGTCTCTGTTTCACACACTGTTTAATGGTGAAAAATTTGCAGCTGATTGCTGCTCTCCTTTACATGTAATATCTCTCTTTTAGACTAGACTACTCTGGCATTGCTCTGCTGATCATGGGTTCTTTCGTACCCTGGCTTTACTACTCATTCTACTGCTCACCTCAGCCGCGTCTCATCTACCTCATAATCGTCTGTGTGCTGGGCATCGCGGCCATCGTCGTCGCTCAGTGGGATCGATTCTCAACTCCCCGCCACAGGCCCACTAGAGCAGGTGAAAAGTGTCAACACAACAGTTCTGGTTCATGCTGGTTCACTGTAACCCAGATAATGTTATTCTTGATGCTGCACTTTTTATGTTTTCTATATTTATATTTGGACGAGTGGTTGGAAGCTGGGGTGGAACGATACATGTATTCGTCCCGAACCGTCACGTTACAGGCGTCACGGTCCGGTTTGTGTACTCCAGTGACGAATACAGTCAGTCACAGGCGCCCAGAAGGGGAACGTGTGATAATGCAACTCTAACTGTCACAACAGTAAAAAGCAGAAGAAGACATCTGCTACACACCAATCCAAAACAAACCACCAATCCAAGTGGCTTCTGTACCGTTCCACCCTGTTGGATGCTAAAGTCCAGTCAGATAGGCTGGAAAGGTGCTGTTTCTTTATTCGTAGAAATGTTGCTTTCTCCTCAGGAGTTTTCATGGGTCTTGGACTGAGTGGGATTGTCCCCACCATGCACTTCACCATTGAGGAGGGGTTTGTGAAGGCCACAACAGTCGGACAGATGGGCTGGTTCTATTTAATGGGTGCGATGTACATTACAGGTGCCGGGCTCTACGCTGCACGAATCCCAGAGAGATATTTCCCGGGCAAGTGTGATATTTGGGTAGGTTAAAGTATTGTGTAACCTTTTGTTCTATATCGGTGGCTTTTTTGTGGCGGATCTCATATTCTACAGTCCAGTTCTTTGTTTTGCATCTTAATTGCCCAATTTGCTCTGTCTCTTCTTAGTTTCACTCACACCAAATATTCCACGTGCTGGTGGTGGCAGCAGCCTTCATTCATTTCTATGGCGTCTCCAACCTGCAGGAGTTCCGTTATGGCCTTGAGGGAGGCTGCACAGATGACACTCTCCTCTGAGAGCTCCGCCCTAAAAACCCCAAGCCCCGCCCCCTTTGAGTTATCATTTCAGTGCCCCTGTTTAATACTCTCCTTGGTTGTTTTATTATTTTAATTTGAGTTTGTTCTGATTGATTTGGCATTTACTCATGTTTTCATACCGTCACGGTTTTTAAGCATTGCATGAATGTAAGAATGGGTTTTATTGTCACTTGTCTAATGACAAAACTCAATACAGAAACTCTCCAGGATCAGATGAAAGTGTTTGTGAGTGAATAAGGGCATAAATGAGCAACATCCGGCTAGAATGTGAACTTTGTATTTATTGAAGTTCAATTTGAGCACAATCTTTTGGGTTTAACATTTTTTTAAAGCACTTTTCACAAAGTTGTAGAGAAACCTTCTCATAACATAATGCATAAAAAAAACTTTAAGTCAAAAAGATAAGACAAATGATCATTCTTGACGTTCTTCAATTCACGCCCTAAATATTGCCCTGAACTTCAGTGATATAAATTGTCTCTGGCATTCTGATGTGAGACTCAAAGGGTCACTGGGTTCGAGGGTTATAGGCAAAGTCCACGTGCTTTGAAAAGTTTCTTTTTTTAAACTTCTAGGTCAAACAGAAAAAGTAAACAGGTCGACTGTTGCACCTTACAGCACAGATACTGAATATCAATGTTCAGGCCTCTGCATAGATCCTTCTGTGCAGTCTGTGAAGTTTGAACTTTCCTGTAAAGTATAAAGTTATTCCTGTGCCTTAGGCCACTGGAAATTGGTTTAAATAGATGGGCCAAAACTACAGTGTAGTAAGTTTAGTTAGTGACAAATATAATTAGTAATTTTCCTACGTAAGCAATCCAGTTGAGTTGTGTAAAAAGGTTGACGGTTATTGATTCTGTTGATTTTACATTTACTGTGTGATTTACTGAAGTTTCTCAGACTGCTGTTTGTACAGTGTTTGATTCTTTTTAAATAAATTAAGCTTACTTTACCACAAAGACTATAAACTATCCATATATTCATGTGTTATGTGTAGAGGTAGTGCATCATTTACATTTAACTAAAATGTGATATATTTAATAAATATTAATGGGTCATAAATTCTGCTCTATTTATTGGTAACACTTTACAACAAGGTCTCAATTATTAACATTAGTTAATGCATTAGCTAACATGAACTAACAAAGAGCAATGTATTTGTTAGTATGTTAGTTAAACGTTACTGTTAGTTAACACAAATACAGTTGTTCGTTGTTTTATCAGGTTAACTCATTGGGCATTAACTAATGTTGACAGATAAAGCTTTAATCTTAAATATGTATTAGTACTAATTTCCTTAAATTATGTTTTCTTTGGCCATTGCAATATTTATATTATGCATTTTCACATACAATGGAGAGTTATGAAGGGCGGAACGAAGAATTGAGTGTTTGTTTTCAGTCGGTCTGATTTGGCAGCTGCATATATAATCAATAGCCGGTCGTAGTCTGCTAATATTTTCCAACTATCGTTTATTATTGCTTTCATATTTTTAAGGTAATATCTAGTATAATACATTTGCCTTAAAAAGGATCAGTTTTTCCTCATGGTCTAATTTGGAGGCGAGTATACCTTACTACTAGTTTAGCCTTTTAGCTATTATGACCATATTATATTCATTGGCATGTCATAATTAACTAGTATATGTTAAATTACAATTGATCGCATGTTTTTTTTTTTTTTTTAGTTTGAACGCAGTTGTTGACCATCATGGATGACAGTAAACAGTGTCCTGTAGATCCGTGTCTGGTGTCAGAAGATGGGACAAATGTGAAAGCAGTTTTGTGTCAGAGATGTGGCTCCAAAGTGCTCTGCCCAGGCATGGCAGTGTTTGCTGAAAAGGAGGTAATTTTGTGCTACTCTCATTTATTGTGGTCAGTATACAAATATACTGTTATATAAATGTTATATAAACATATGCTGTTATATAAATGTAACCTGCACTGTTATAACGTTATACAATATACTAACAATGATGAATGGTTATTTTGACCTAAGAATGTCCTGTTATTTCATGCAAATCCCTTCCAGCTCTTTCTGCCCTCCATGAAGAAGAAGACGTCCATCGGTCAGGCAGATGAAACAGCGGATGGGGACACATTAACTGCCCACTGGCTGGTTGATGACATGTACACGTTTGAGAATGTGGGCTTCACCAGGGATGTTGGCAACGTGAAGTACCTTATTTGTGCGGATTGTGAGATTGGACCCATTGGTTGGCATTGCCTGGATGACAAGAAGAGCTTCTATGTGGCGTTGGACAGAGTAAACCACGACTAGAGCTCTTGTTCAAGTCACTGTGTAGAAAAATGATCTAGTATTTGATGATTTAACTCACACATTTCTTCCTGTAAACCTCTGTAAGTTCTGCATTTTTGCAGTGGTGTTAGTAGTGTTTCTAAATGTATGTTTTGTTATACGTTTCATTAGGCAATTGGGTTTCATACACACCAAACTGTATGCTAGTATATGTACAATCTATCCCCAAATCTCTTATAACATCTAATAACTGATTGATGGACACATCTGAACATTGCTTCAAAACAAGTTTATTTTCCATCATATTCATCTCTCCACTTTTCATCACTCGTAAAGCCACCTTGTACGAAGACATTGTGTAGAAGGACGGTGCATGTCACACAACAGTGCGATCATACTGATCACTGATCAGTGCTTGCCATATTAAACCAAATTAACTAAAACACAAGTCTGACCTTTTCTCAGAGTGTCTCGTTTACTCAGACTCAAACCCTGGACCTGCTTTACTTTCAGCACTACATTAAAATGAGCTTTTCTCTTGGTGAAGTGTGGCACCATCACTGTCGGGGGTCTTTGGCAGCACGAACGGGCCCGCTCGCAGCGATAGGCGGGCGGGTTACGCGTCTGAGTACCGGGGACGAGACTTCCGTGATCACGTACTGTACGTGCTCGTCGATATCGCGTGCATACATTACGGTCCGGTATACGGTGGATGTTAATGGGTACGTAAATGCTTTCTGTGTTTGCACGCCGTTTATTTCTATGGATATGGGTCATGTGACGGTGCCGATGCTCCGTTATAAAGATGCTTGAGAGTGTACCGTTCATACCACATCACCGGGTGTGTGAGATTACCGGAGGATTTATATTTTAAAGGAGGTTTGATGTTACACGTCGTCCCCGATCCACATCCGCTGCTTCCGAGCGGCTCGCTTGAAAGAGTCCATTTAAAGAAGTAGTTCCGGCCAAAAGGAGGCTCTTAGCTGTGGTGTGTCAATGCGCGCAAGTCTCTTCTCTAATTTAAAAGCAGCCCGTTTTGCCTCTTTCAAGCAGTTTTAAAGGCACGTCAAGGAGCATTAAAATATATAAAGTGAGGTTTTGGATTGCGATGCAAGTTTTTAATAGCTTGTTTGTGGCCGCAGGTTTTGTTACTGTTATTTAAGTGGTTTACGTGACGCCTTTCACAAAGAGGTCAGAAATAAAGCGAATCGACATTTGTGTGCGTGTCTGACCTCAGATCACGTTTCCATGTGTGCTATCAACAATGAACTTCATTTGTTTTTATTGTTATCGAATCGTGCTCATGTCGACCAAACAAAAGCCTCGTTTCCATTAATCGTGAAACACCGATGCAGTGTCGATGCATGGATTTTGTCGCCTAATATGCCTTTTGCACGAACGTCTGTGTCTTTTACTTTATCAAACAATGGGCAAAAAAAACGTCGTTGTGTTGAGAACATCAAAGGAAGACGACCGAGCGTGTCTACTTTTGCGAGCGGAAGGCGACTAATCACTGTAGCGTCGACGCTCCGTCCGTGTGTACGTTTCTCAAAGTGGATGAGGATGTTAATTGTCGGAGTTCAGGTGTTGTCAGTCAGTATGGCGTGTTTTCGAGACTAATTCAAACATTTGCTTCAACTTCACACAGTTTATTGCAGTTTCCGCATGACATCCTTCGGATCAACTTCCCCAGCATGACCCATTCACGACCCAACGAGTTTATTCCGCCGCCGGAGTGCCCCGTCTTCGAGCCCAGCTGGGAGGAATTTGCCGACCCTTTCGGGTTCATCAACAAAATACGTCCGATTGCGGAAAACACGGGCATCTGCAAGATCCGCCCGCCGCTGGTAAGTGTCTCGGACGGGTACCGGGGCTGTCAGGTGAGCGCTAGATGTCGGCGGCTCTCGGTTGTGTCCCGAAACGCTGTTTCTGAAGACGGGATTCAACATGGCGGATTGCGGCTTCGGCCATCGCGAACGCTCGGCGCGCGCGCGCCCCCGCGGCGACTAGTTACGCGTGAGCGCCCTTAACTAACCACGAGATCACCCATGGCTAACTAGTTGGGTCGTCCCGTGTGTTTGTGAGCATCTCGGCGCATTAATGTTGTTGGCTCACCCGCTTTCGGTACATCCGTGATGGATGAACGGACGGAGTCGGAGGACGTCGCGCTGTTATTGTCCTCCAGAACCGGCGTTGGTTAGTTGGACGTCCCCCCCCCAAAACCGGAACAAAACCACGCCTCGATAGTTGAAACCGTAAACAGGGACAAATTCTTTATTTTTCTCAACAAATGCTATTCGGTAGTAGAGATGCAGATTTCTCCTCCACGTCAAAATATGGAGGATCAATAAACATCAGATCCGTATCTTGGACGTGTGATGGTGACGCCAGTGCTGTGGTAGGGTTTGCTCGTCATGTTTGATCATAATTCATCATCGGAGTCAATCAGATGATTATTTCCTTCAATTTATGCAGCATTTCTGAAAAACAAAACTAACAATGGCCGCTTTGGCCCATAAAGAGCCGCTCGTTTGTGTGAGATGAACGAGTTCAGGGTGAGATGAACGTGAGAAGATGAAGAGATGTTGTGAAACTGCGAGACGATTTGGTCGATATTTTAGTACCGACAGGCATTCAAACACGTTACTGTTTCCAGAACAGGGCTTAAATAATTCCTCTTTAATCTGCTTTATCATTGTGACGTTTTGTGTCACCTCTGCATTAATCTACAGCAGATTACTCAGAAGTGAATGGAGAATAAAATGGACAGGAGTGTGATTTATGCATATCTAATATCGCACTCATTGTGTATTTATAACGTTATTATTCAGTTGTAGAAATATTGCATTATAAAATGTGTCTTAAATGTGCCTGCGTTGAAAGCGTAACATGTTTTTGTGTATGTCAGGGATGGCAGCCACCATTTGCTTGTGAGGTGGACAGACTGCATTTTACTCCACGTATTCAGCGGCTCAATGAACTGGAGGTAAGTCTGATATCCGTCTCCTGCTGTCTGCCCGGTGCTGTGTGTTTGTGGACATTCGTGTGCATGTCTCTTTTGGGGGCTTTTTAAAGGCCTAACCCTAAACCTCAACGCTGCACAGCAATCATGCCCTATACCAGCCTTTTAAAGAACAGCTCGCCCAAAAATGAAAGTTTGCCCATAATTTCTCACCCTCATGCCATCCTATGTGTGTATGAGTTTCTTTTGTAAATGAAACTGTTGGATGTCGACTCTAAAAGGTCGAGAACAAAAAGGGAAGGTCATGTGAAAAGCTGCAACAAGATCTCATTGTTGTAACCAAGTCATGCAGCTATAGTGATTAATGTTGTTGGCTCTGTGTATTGTAACTTGTGTTAATAAAAAACTAATTCTGCATTGAAGCGCTGACGTGTGTTATTTTGTTGTTTTAGGCCCAAACCAGAGTGAAGCTCAACTTCCTGGACCAAATAGCAAAGTTCTGGGAGCTGCAGGGATGCACACTGAAGATTCCTCATGTCGAGCGCAAAACCCTGGACCTGTATGTGCTCTACAAGGTGGGGCAAAGGTTCTGTCATCTGTAGAGGTTTCTCTTTAGCTTGTGTCCATGCTTTTATCATCATTTACATAACTTGCATACCATAATTAAGCAGAGAATTTTATTATTTCCACAGTTTTCTGGTATTTTAGCAATACTGTCAAAAATACTATCATGTGCTTTATCAGTGGCCTTTTAAAACTCAATTAATGGATGTAAACGTGTCTTTTGAGAGGAGTCTGAACTCTGCCGTTGTTTCTGTCCAGCTGGTTAAAGAGGAGGGAGGCTTTGACGTGGTCTGCAAAGAGCGCAGATGGACTCAGATTGCCCTGAAGATGGGCTTTGCTCCCGGTAAAGCGGTTGGTTCTCACCTGCGTGCTCATTACGAGAGGGTTCTCTACCCATATTATCTGTTCCAGGCTGGAGCTAATCTTATGGTGAGTCCGTCAAAGAGCTTGCTTGACTTTTCCTTTTCATCTCTTATCTTTCAGCTCTGTTCTCTTTGTGTCCTTTTTTCTGTTACATACTGTTTGTTGTTTCAAGTTCCTGACCATCTTTGTTCATTATTTTTTGGTTGTTATTGGCAGAGAACTCAACTCTAACTGTATCAGAGCAGAAATGGTGCCCTAGTTTATTTAACATTGTTGATAAGCGCCCTAGTTTATTTTTGCATGTATCAGCTGTGGGAAAAACAGGGACCATAAACCTTTTTGTTTTGGTGCTGTTGTGTTTTTTATAGGATGTGAAATATGTTTGTTTTTAGTCACGTCTGGCAGTCGTTTGTCTGTGTTTTGGTGTTTCTTGTGGGTTCAGTACACCATAAAGGGGTGTAAATTTATTCAGTGAGCCCTGAGCTCTAGTCCCCCTGGCTGCTGCCTTTACCCCATGGTCTGCTTTGCCCGTCACTGTTACTGGCTTGTCATGTGGCTCTCTGTTTAATTAGATAAGAGTGAAGCCACGTGTGCGCACACAGCAGTTATGTAAATACAGCCTTGTGCAGCTGCGTTCTGCAAATAATGTTCATTGTAGGTTGTAAGAGCCTTTTATTGCAAATATATTAGCTTGTACATCTTTGTACAGCAGAACTCACAGAAACCAACTCTGACTAATGACACCAAAGACAAGGAGTACAAGTCACATGACCTGCCCCAGCGGCAGTCAGTTCAGCCAGCAGAAACCTGCACCATCGCCCGCAGAGCCAAGCGGACAGAGGTGACACTGCTTTTGATTTATTTTGTTGAAATCTGTTAATTTACATAATCTCCCTTTCTCGGATACATACCTGGATTAGTTTTGGATCCAGAGTAAAATGCCTTTAAAATTTGTGAATTCTCTACATACATGATTTATTCTTTCAGATGAACACAACTGGAGTTATATTAAATGGTATCCTGGCTCTTCTTAGTTTTGAAAATTATAAATGTAATAATTTATCATTTATAGTCGTATGGATTAATTTTATGATAGAAGGATGGGCTTTTTGGGGCTTTAAAATCTCAGGCACTATTCACTGCCATTATAAAGCTGGGAAGAGCTGGAATATTATTTATTATAACTCTGATTGTGTTCAGTTGAAAGAAGAAAGATATACACATAGAATGTATTAAGGGTGAGTAAATTACGTGATTTTGTTTGAACAATTCCTTTTAATTTCTTAAATTATTGCCTCCACAGGGCCGCTGTTTCAAATCAGAACAGGGCGAGGTGTGTGAAAACAAACCCAACCTGAGGAGGAGAATGGCCTCATATGTGGCAACACAAGACCCAGGTATTGATCCATGATTGTTTTTATTATGTTTATTACTTTACATGGTTGTGGCAGTCAACCTTTTTTATTTGTTTACATCTTTCCCAGTGAAAGAAATTACGATCCAGGTGAAACAAGAACCTGTTGAGCCGCCACCTGAAGGTGAAAAATCAAAGGTGAGGGCTGTAACTCGGAGGACAGTTTGTGTTTCACAAAACAAAAAGCATGCACTGCATTCCAGTTCTGTAACGTTATTTTTATTTTCAAACACAGGTGGAGCAGTATATGTGCCTGGTATGTGGGGGTGGAGGTGACGAAGATCGACTCTTGCTTTGCGATGGGTGTGATGACAGCTACCACACCTTCTGTCTGATCCCGCCCCTTCATGAGGTCCCCAAAGGTGATTGGAGATGCCCCAAGTGCTTGGCTCAGGTAAGCCACAGCCCTCCTGTGTATATCTGCAGACTGATGGCACCAAGTCTGTGTGTTAGTCACATGATTGTTTGGCCTCATGTGACATCGACATGGGTGTGATGTTTGCTTAATCAAATACAAAGCCACATAATTATCCTTGGATGTTATTTTCATAACCTGATTCAAACTCCTTCTGTTTGTTACTTCCAGCACAAATTACCTGCTACAGTAAAGATGTTAATAGATGATGTTTATAAGGGGAATGGCTTGGTTTTTAATAGATGTTTGCAATAAAGTTAGGGTGGGCAATTGCGGAGAGGTTAGCAATAGCACTCTAGCCTTCTAAGCGCTCTCCAAAGCCATGCCTCCTCCAACACACATGAACACATACATAATTTGACAGGCAAGTAGGACATCCAAGCTTTGCATTTGGACTAAATACAAAAATTAGACAAACACTATAATGTCCTGCGTCTTCCACAGAGGATATTTATATAAGTATATTTAGATCACTTTACTTGGTGATTGCTTTCAGAATGTGAAGAAATTGCCTACCCTGTCTTTTAATGCTGTAATTTGTTGAATGTTTGTTAATAATTATTGTTGTCTTGTATATATTTTATTTGTAGGAGTGTGGGAAGCCACAAGTGGCGTTCGGGTTCGAGCAGGCCTCCAGAGACTACACCCTCCGCACTTTCGGGGATATGGCGGACTCGTTCAAATCCGACTACTTTAACATGCCTGTTCACGTATGTTTGATATTGACACTTTGACGGTAACACTTGCAATAAAAATGATTGCTTGAGCGAATGGATTTCTTGTTGGGCAGATGGTTCCCACAGAGCTGGTGGAAAAGGAGTTCTGGCGTCTGGTTAGCACCATTGAGGAGGATGTCACGGTGGAGTACGGAGCCGACATTGCCTCAAAGGACTTTGGAAGCGGTTTTCCAATTAAAAATGGCACCTTTAAAGTCCCACCAGAGGAGGAGGTACTACACTGCTTCAAAGTGTCGCACACGCCGCTCTGATTTCTCTCCCTTCATTTTTTTTTATTGCAGTCCTTTAGAGTTACAGATTACTGGTGCAGTATGGAAGACAAAACACTCCCATTTCATTTTGTCCAGGATTATCTAAGCTGCGGCTGGAATCTGAACAACATGCCGGTGTTGGAGGCATCTGTGCTGACTCACGTCACGGCAGACATCTGTGGGATGAAGCTCCCCTGGCTGTATGTGGGCATGTGCTTCTCCTCCTTCTGCTGGCATATTGAGGATCACTGGAGCTACTCCATCAACTATCTTCACTGGTATTTCACTCTCACACCTTCTGTATTAATAGAAAGTACAGTTTAATCTGTTGCGGTAATGAATGAATGTTCTCTTTATTAGCTTACGTTTACATTGTTTATGATCCAAAGTGACTTTCAGTGCATTCAAGCTATACGTTTTGTTAGCATTTGTCTTCCCTGGAATTTGAACTCACTGTTAACACAATGCGCTGTTAACACAATGCTCTACCAGTTAAGAAGTATGTGACTTAATGCGTGGAAGCAGTTAAAAGATTAGATTGTATGCTTATGGACTTAAATCCAAAATACAGTGTATTTAAGTTATACATTTTGTGTGTTCCCTGAAATAGAACCCACAACCTCTGTTGCTAACACAGTATCAGTACTGTACTGCAGTTCTGCTCTCTGAGCTACAGGAACAGCTGATGTTCCAGAACGTACGAGATGTGCTGTGAGGTCTTTGTTTTTCCACTCAGCTTTTATGTTGATTCATAGGGGAGAGCCAAAGACATGGTATGGGGCTCCTGGCTACGCCGCTGAGCAGTTGGAGGGCGTGATGAAGAAACTGGCTCCTGAACTCTTTGAGTCGCAGCCAGATCTTCTCCACCAGCTGGTTACCATTATGAACCCCAATCTCCTCATGGATCATGGAGTACCAGTGAGTGGCAGCTGGATAAATGACTAAACAGGCCATTGATCACATGAAACAGAATGCTGTTTACTCCAGATGTATTCAAAAGATTCATGCATTCTTTTGTCTTTACCGCAGATTTACCGCACAAACCAGTGTGCCGGTGAGTTTGTCATTACCTTCCCTAGGGCCTATCACAGTGGATTCAACCAGGGCTTTAACTTTGCAGAGGCTGTCAATTTCTGCACAGCAGACTGGGTAAACATGTTAATATTATACAATTATCAGATAATGTCACTTAATATCAAATAATTGTAATATCACCAAATGCTTTTAATCGTGTGCATCTAAAAGTCAATGTGAATTCCCATTTGCAACCCATTTTTATTTCATCACATTTTGAGTAAGAAAAGGACTTATTTGTCCTTGTGGAATTGTTACATTCCAGAATGGAACAGACCGAATGTGAGTTGGCTGAAACGAGGGCTGAAAATCTTAACATTGTCCAACAGAAGAACAAATTACATTTTCATTACAGATGATAAATACAGACACTTTTTTTCTGCATCTTTCTTTGCTTGGAATAATGCAAAATGTATCTTTCACATAAATAGGGTCAATTTTGATTTCATGTCACTATGAAATCATCAATTTTGTAATATTGCAGTGTTTATTATAAATTACTTATCCTTGCGTTTTTTTTTATTAATGTGTCCTCTTAATCTTTAATCCAAAACATTAACCTCCCCTCCCCCACAAAACAACATCTCTTCTCTTGATGATGTCTGTCTGTCCTTGAGGGCGGGACTGTAATGACTGTCCAATGGCCAGACAGTTTCTATCCCTCCAAATTCCAGCGATCCAGTTACTAAAGAACAAAATCACATCCTGTTCTAAATGGTTTTTTTTTTTTAATTCACGAAGTTTAACTTGGATATGCGCCACCATTGAGAATAAAAGAAAGTCACAACATTTGTTTCATAGTGACTTCACAGAGAAACTAAATTGTGGTCTTGTATTTCAGATGCCTCTTGGTCGCCAGTGCATCGAGCATTACCGATCTCTGAACAGATACTGTGTTTTCTCCCACGATGAGATGATCTGTAACATTGCCGTCAAAGCAGACAGTCTAGAGCTGGAACTGGCCTGTGCCGTCCAGAAGGACATGAGTATGATGATTCAAGAGGAGAAGGCACTCCGTGAGAGAGCTTATAAGCTGGTAGGTGGCCTTTTTCACAGCCATTAAAGGGATAGTTCACCCAAAAATAAAATGTCTTCCACCATTCACTCTTCATCATGTCATTCCAAATCTATATAACTTCTGAGGAACACGAAGTTTGTTTGTGTTTGCATGCTTCGTGTCTGTCTGTTAATAATTGATCCCATTGTGTTATCGTGGCTCTCTAGGGGGTGTGGCACTCCCAGCAGGTTGACTATGATCTGCTGCCAGATGAGGAAAGGCAGTGCGCTAAGTGCCGGACCACCTGTTACCTGTCTGCCATCACCTGCCCCTGCAGCCCTGGGCAGCTGGTCTGTCTGCACCACATCCATGACCTCTGCTGCTGCTCTGCCAGCAGCTACACACTCAAGTGAGTGTTTGCAAACACAAAGGTTTAAACCCAGAGTGCCGAACAGCAGAGTGCCAAACATTTAATCTTGGAATTCTTGCTTTACTCACAATTTTTGTGTTTTTTTTTTTCTATTTTAACGTTTCTTTTTTGCTTGTGCAGCTATAAATACACCCTGGCCGACCTGAAACCATTTTTCCAGGCCGTGGCTTCTCGTGCGGAGTCTTACGATGACTGGGCATCTAAGGTTAACAAGATTTTGAAAGCGGATCAAGATGATAAAAGTGGTAAGTTATGACTGCAGTACAGTTGTTTTGATGCTCTCAATGCCATTCTTGTTAGGGTGAAATATCTTCTTGAAACATCTTTAGTCTAAAATAAGGGTTTTTTTCTAGATTTGGAGGATCTTCGCGCCTTGGTAGGAGAAGCTGAGAAAAAGATGTACCCTGATACAGAGCTGCTAAATCACCTGCGACAGGTCATTCAGAGTGCAGAGAGAAACGCTTCAATGGCCCAACAACTTCTCAACGGCAAGAGACAGACAAGGTATATTTACTCCTGCAGGCTAATGTACTGTTCCACTCAGACAATGATCTAGATCAGGGGTCTACAGTTTATGTTCCTGGAGGTCCACAGAGTTTATTTCCAGTCTACACCAACACACCTACCTGGATGTTTCTTTCAGTCCCAAAGATCTTAATTTGCTGCTTCAGATGTTGGCGCTAAACTCTGCAGATCTGTGGACCTCACTGCAGACTTTTGATCTTGGTGATCCACCTACACTAGACTAGAGCAGGTGATAGTCTGTCGTTCTAACTTGATTTGTTAACAGGTATCGCTCTGGAGGTGGAAAGACGCAGAACCAGCTCACAGTAGAAGAACTTAGATTGTTTGTCAGTCAGCTGTATGATCTGCCCTGTACTATTCGACAGGCCCCTTTCTTAAAGGTATCCATCCACACACCATACTGTTTAAAAGTCTCAAATCCTACATGTGCTGGTCTTAACATGTTCCTCACACTTTCCTTCTACTTTATGTCCAGGCTCTTCTGAGCCGTGTCGAGCAATTCCAGCAGCAGAGTTCCGATCTCCTCGCGGAGGATATGCCTGGTTCCTTGGCTGTCCAGAGTCTCCTAGATGAAGGTGCAGGCCTGGATGTGGAGCTGCCTCAGCTGGCAGTGTTGAGGCAGAGGCTGGAGCAGGCCCGCTGGGTGGAGGCCGTACAGCAAGCCAGCGATCAGCCAGCTAACCTAAGCCTGGATTGCATGAGGAGGCTCATAGATCAGGGAGTGGGCCTGTCACCGCATGCCTGTGTGGAAAAAACGATGGCCCGCTTACAAGAGTTGCTCACTGTCTGTGAACATTGTGAGGAAAAGGCTCATAGCATGCTCACTGCCAGGTGAGTGTAGTTTGTGTAGAAGTTTAAAGGTAGCAAGCTAGTTCGGAAAGTATGCCTTCAGATGCTGCCTTCAAAGGCCACGCCTCCTCCAACACATGAACACATACAGAGTTTTACAGGCAAACAGGATATCTTATCATTGCATTCAGACCGAATACAATGATTGAACAACATTTGTGGTCTTGTGCCATTATATATATATATAGCAATCACTAAAGTGGTATAAATATAAGGATGTGAAGAGACTTTATGCCAGCATAACAAAATATATTACCCCTACCCTGTCTTTAAGTACTTCCTTGTGTTGGGACACTTTAGGAACACTCTGCTTTTATGCTTGTTTACAGTCAGAGATTCTTCAACGCTTCTGATTGCTTTCACACATTATTATCATATCTTTTAAAACTTTTAAATTATTTTTTGGCCCGTTTTGATTTAATGGCCACTTGGTCACAATTAAATTCATTCCCACGGAACGTGGTTGATGTAAAAAGCTATGTGATTGGTTCAGCCAGCTTTGACTGAGTAAAAAAGTGTCTGAAGAAACGTAGCAGCCCTGCAGGAGATCAGCATTTTTCTATAAACTTTTTTTTGTGTTTTCAGACCTCGTCATGGCATTGAGGCTCTTGAGGCAGCTGTACAGGAAGTGGACGGTATCCCAGCATACCTGCCCAGCTGTCTTCAGCTCAAAGACTGTGTCAGCAGGGCCAGAGAGTGGATCAAAGAGGCAGATGCTCTTCAGGTGGGTTTTACATGTTTCTGTCATGGATTGCTCGGTAACTATTAACGTTGTGCTTACAATTGAGATCTCACCTTTATATAAGTTGCAGTCGGTCAATTCAGACGTTTCTTGTACAGGTTGGAGGGCGTGTTCCTGTTCTTGCCTCCCTCTCTGAACTAGTGTCAAGAGCCAGAGGTATTCCAGTAATGCTGGAACCCTTGACACGACTGGAGAGTTTAGTGTCTGAGGTACAAGCCTGGAAGGAGAGCGCAGCTAAAATATTCCTGTCGAGGAACTCTTCCCACTCTCTCCTTGAGGTACACAGTCATTTGTTTAAAGCTGCAATTCATAATTTTTTGGGGGGTTAAAAATAAACAAAAATCAGTTACTGAGCAAGTACAGTGACAGATCAGTGTTCAACATGATCTGCTTATCTTACCCCGATTCACAACAGTAAGTTAATAATGATTTATAATTTGAGCTGTCAGGTCAGATTTCTCAAGAAATGTTGGTTTAGCTTCATTTGACATTCATTTAACATGTGTAACAAAAAGTATGTAAAGTAACCTGCAATTATGTTACAAACAGAGATGGCGATAGAGAGGCAAAAGTTACAGACTGTGGAAATTTAAGAAATCAGTCATCTAAATGCTTTGTTTTACTATAAAATACATTTGTTTCTGTTAATCATTTGAGTGTGTTTGTCTTTTAAGGTTCTGTGTCCTAGATGTGAGACTAGAACTCAGAAATCAAAGTCTAGAAAAGTGAAGGATGTCTCGCCTTGCAAGAAATCTGATGTGAAACTGGACTCTCTGTGTGATGTGGAACGAGCTCTTTCTACAAGCAAAAATACAGCTTCAGCAGTATGTTCATCTTGACTTTTGTGTTTCATACAAATAAAAGTTTCTAGATAGTTCAGCCCAAGTTTTTGGAAAAAACAGAAATGTACAATTTCGGCCCCGAACCAAAAGCTATTTAGTAATTTTCTGTGTCAAAATAAATGCTGAAACTCCAAACCATATTTACTGACCACCCGTGTGTGTATGTTCTTCTAACAGATGGCCACTCTGAGCGATGTACATCAGAAAGAGTTGGAGAATCTGTCCATCTTGAGAACCTCAAACGAATCAAAGCTTCAGTCTTCATCCAGCAGTCTGGCCCCCACCGTGTGCTTGTGTCACACTGTACCTGCAGGCCCGATGCTCCAGTGTGAACTTTGTCGAGATGTCTATCACAGTGGCTGTGTGCCGGGGTTTAAAGACATTCAGACGGGTCAGCCATGGCTATGCCCACTCTGTAAATGGTCAGAGAAGCCCCCTCTGGATACAGTTCTGCCGCTGCTGGCCTCCTTACAGCGGATTCGGGTGCGGCTTCCAGAGGGAGATGCCCTGCGATATGTCATTGAAAGAACAGTGCGCTGGCAACACAAAGTGCAGCAGGTTTCTCTTCCGCTGCAGCATCCTACTGGAAAAGTGAGCTTTGCAATGTAATTCGTAACACAGTAGCATTACCTTTCATGTTAATTAAATTCTGATGCATTATAAATTGGTTACCTGTAGACAACACGCATTTCTGGAACTGCATCATCTCGCACGCTGGATGGAGGCATCAGTTCGTTCTACATGCTGCAGCCATGCATCCCTCTGGATGGTAAGTCCATGGCAGTACACATGGAGAGGTTGATCATGGATGTTGTTCATTTCAGTGTTGTGTGTGTGTAAAAATCTGAGATTGTCTACTGTGTCACAGGCCTCTGCACTGAGTTGGAGGAGCTGTTAGTAGAAGGTCTTCTACTGCAGGTGACCTTACCTGAACTCCAGCAGCTCTACAGCAACCTGATCAACAGGTTTTCTCCACCCCAGCACTCCCTGCAGAGCAGTGAACACGATCACCAGTATTACATCGCCCAAGCCAGAAGTCCACCTCACAGCAAAGTACAGGTGGAGAACCAGCTTGCTTGCTTGTGTATTTGCTCAGAAAATAACAGTTTCAAGGTCATAGAACATAGTGTTATCACTGTTTTTAATCAAACCTGTTCCCTCTAGGATGCAGTTTCAGAGATCAAAAAGGAACCCGAGAAGATTGAGAAGAACAGCAAGCGGCGTCTAGAGAAGGAAAACCTGGAAGGCCAACACAGAGACAAGATAAAGAAGCCCAGAAGGAAGAAGCCCAAGACAAACAAAGAAAGGAGAAGAGAGGAGAAAAGAACCATCTCCCCCTCTAACTCCCTCTCAGACCCGTCACATTCAGAAGACTCTGGGGAGGACTGGTCCGTGTGCTCAGCAAAGAGATGTCAACAGCCCGAAGGAAACGAGGTCAGTTTCAGCTTTATTAAAGGTAGGGTAGGCAATTTTGGAAAGGCCAACAATAGCAACTTTGCTTTGAAAGCATAAGATCCTGCCCTCCCTTTAGAGCGCTCTCTAAAGCCACACTGATGACAGAGATTGTCTGCACAAGCAAGGTGCACGGAGGTATGCAAATACATAGTTTGACAGACAAGTAGGACATCCTATCATTGCATTCAGACCGAATGCAATAATTGAAGAAACATTTAATGGTCCTGCCCCTTTCACAGAAGAAAAATATTTGTAGGCCACTTAGTGATTGCTGTCGGAATGTGAAGAGACTTTCAACCAGCAAAACCAAAATTGTTTCTGGAAAACAAATCGCCTACCCTGCCTTTTTAAGTACTTACAGAGTGGTTTGTTTTCCAGTCTGTTTCTGTCAGATATAACTGGGTTACTTGATCTGAAATGAAGCATGTAGATGTAATGTTCTCGATCTCTTGTTCCTCAAAGGTAAACTGGGTCCAGTGTGACGGCAGATGTAACCAGTGGTTCCACCAGGTTTGTGTGGGCGTGTCTGCTGAGCAGGCGGAGAAGGAAGACTACATCTGCATCAGCTGCGCGCTGAACAGTTTGACAGAATGACGACCAAAACGTTTTTGTGAAGGATAGTCAGAAAGGCTCCCCGTTTTGCACAGAAATTAAAGCACCAAGAAGGCACCAGATAATCCTCTTTTGAAACCCGTCTCACTGAAAACCGAACCCGTTTCCCTCGGTGCTACTGCCTTCCTTACGGGACTGTTAACTAAAACCTGTATGACTCTTCTGCTGTTTTTTTCTTTTGTATTTTTGAAGATTTCCTTCTATAACATTTTCTTCTAGAGAAAGTGATGCATAGATGTACCTCAGGGGTTTCCATCCCATAATGCAAAACAACGGGGGGGACTTGCGCTTCCCTAAAGTGTATCTTTGTTTATATTTCTTTCTTTCCCCAGTCACCATGATTTGTAATGTGAATTTATCCGATGACATCGATCTGGGCGATTTACAAACAAATGATATGAATTGGACGGAATGAAATGGTCTAAACTTATTTTTGGAAACCGCTGTTTTGGTACTTGTCTAATAATATAAAATACTATTTATTTATCCCACCAATAACTCAGCTGGTTACCCTGATTTTCAGTAGCTTGAAATCTGCTCTGATCAGTTGCTTGACGCATTAGAAATGTTTGTACAGAATCCTCATGTAGGTTGTTGGATGGGAGATGTAGCAGACAGAAGATAAAACTGTAAAGAAATAGTGACGTATACTGTGGCTTTCTTTAAAACTCACAAGAGATCTTTCTGATGTTTATTCAGTTGTGAAATAAAATGGTTTGTTCTCACCTATAAATACCAAACTGATTCCAATCGTGCACTTTTTTATTTGTCTTTAATCACCTTTAAAGCTGCAGTCTGTAACTTTTGCCTCTCATCTCATCTGTGTCTGAAACACAAAATTGCAGGTTATCTTACATGATGTATGTTGGAGTCAAATGAAGCCAGCCGGACATTTCCTGTGAAATCTGACCCAACTATAAATCATTATTACAATCTTGTTGTGAACCGGGGTGCAGTAAGGACACTGTTCTGATTATTGTTCTGGTTCAATAACTGATATCTGTTCTGATATCAGTTTTTAACTTAAAAAAGGGATTAAATAATGCTTAAATAAGCACATTTGAAATGCGTTTCTGTCACTTCAGGTGGCGACAAAGGAAAGTGAATACGATGCAATGTTGTGTCTGTGTAACCTCCATTCCTGTGGATGGAGCTGTTATGGGTATTAAAGCGCAATCTGTACGGATGGAAATGGTTAAGGGTTTGAGTCCCTCCCCAAACGCGCACTGGGCGCGCCGTGCGTCCTTCCGCCGGTACCCGGTCAGCTCTCCATTAGCCTCTGCGGGTCTGGTGAAAATATGGCGGGCATGAGCGCCTCGGGTCCCGGTCCCGGCCCGGTTTCGACCCTCGACCAGGTGGATAAAGGACTGAAAGAGACTCTGATAGACGCGCTGAACGCCATCCTGTCCCCGGTGCAAGAGGTGCGCGCCGCGGCCGAGGAGCGCATTAAAGTGCTGGAAGTGACGGAGGGTAAGAACCGACGTACGGGGGAGAAGCTTGTGTGATCCGTGTGAGATGTGTGGCATGAGTCTTCACAAACCCAAATGCGTTTTCATTTCCAATGCACTGGGATGCGTTTCCATCCGGTCCCCATAAAAGTTACCGGCGCTGGATACAAAGTTACAGAAGACAAGATGTCTCAAATATGAATATGAACCATCTCGAGTGAGAAAATCACTTTTTCAATGTCATTTGTAAGCATGACAGTAATTAATCCCAAAACCATTTATAGGAAGTTTGAACAAAGTATTGAAGTACCATAAAGAGATTCATTAGCAATCATGTAAGTGTGATTCTGTGTGATTTATGAAGATGAAGTTTTTACAACACTTCACTTGGGAATCGTGCTCAAGTTTTATCACAAATGAACCTCATCCTCTCCATCCAGCACTGGAGAGGGACTTTCACTGTTTAGGGACATTTAGGGATCTGGGGATACAGGGAACATACTGGAAAAAGTTTGCCACAACTTTGGGAAAACGTCCGGTTTTTGATGATCAAGTTTTTGCACCGTAAGAAAAATGGGCCTCATTCTGTAATCTGGTTAAACCTGATTTAATGCGAGTAATATTGTGGTAGTTTTATTGATATGGTTTAGTGTTCGTGAAGTTTTAATCCGGTCTTCATCATGTTGAATGTGCAGTTTAACAGCCTTCAGCAGTAACATCGTCTGTGTCCACTGAGAAAAATCCATGAACGACGAGAAGAAACTGCAGCACATACATTACAACCTCTTGACTTTATTACTCTACATTCATGTACTTTGTTAAAGCAGGGGGAGACAGTTTTTTCCAGAAGGATTTGTTATGCTGGTTGAAACCACTAAGGGGTTAAATGTGGAAGGCACAGGATCATAAAATGTTCGTCCAATCATTGTGTTCAGTCTGAACTCAATGATAGGTTGTCCTTCTTGCCTGTCAAACTATGTATGTGTTCATGTGCTGGAGGAGGCGTGGCTTTGGAGATGCTCTGAAGGGAGGGCGGGATCTTATGCTTTCAAAGCTAAAAATTAAATTTCCTCCCCTACTTGTAACTTGAATCCTTGTCAATACTTGTTGTCCTTGTCAGTACATTTATTTGAGTGTAATATATACGTACTGTTATTAATTTGTATTTAAGAGAACTGTTGGATCTGCTAGTTTTAAATAATTAAAAATCTGTTTTGTAGAGTTTGGAGTTCATTTAGCAGAATTTACTGTAAATCCGCGTGGAGTGCTTGCTGTACGTCAGGTAAGACATTTGCTCCGTTAAAAGCATTAAAACTGATATTTGATTCTCACAGGCTTGTTTATGAAGGCTGTTAAATATTTTGCAGCTGGCCTCTGTTATTCTAAAGCAGTATGTTGAGACCCATTGGTGTGCTCAGTCAGAGAAGTACAGGCCCCCAGAGACCACAGAATGGGTAAGATCTTCATTTCCATCTGTAGGTATTTGCATGTGTATGATGGGGGCTAATTTGTATTGACACTGTTTGTATTTTCTTTTCAGGCCAAAGCAGCGATTCGTGAACTGCTGCCGAACGGGTTGCGGGAGTCGATCAGTAAGGTTCGCTCCAGCGTGGCCTACGCCCTGTCAGCTATAGCGCACTGGGACTGGCCTGAAGCCTGGCCTGGACTTTTCAAGCTCCTGATGGACATGCTGGCCAGTGGAGATGTTAACGCTGTACATGGTGCCATGAGGGTCCTCACAGGTAACGGCTTGAAGCATCTATGCAAAGTCTCATAAAGGAAGTTTCTGCACTTGCTGGCCATCTTTGCAACACCTCTGGGCAGCTATTTCAGCTATTTCAGAACTGCGGCATCTTGTTAATTCTATAATCTTTGATTTATTCAAATGATATATAGCATTCCTGTCATGTTATTAAGTGATACATGACATTCGTTCTGTAGAATTTACCCGAGAAGTGACAGACACACAGATGCCAGGCGTCGCACCTGTCATTTTACCTCAGATGTACAAGATTTTTACCATGGCCGAGGTATTTACTCCATTTAGCATCAGTTCTACATTTTGTCTTGGTGGAAGTTTGTACTTGAATTGTATAGTGTATGTTATTGCATGTTAAAGCACTGTTGTGTTCTTATTAATTGCTACTGCAGGTATATAGCATTCGCACCCGATCCAGAGCAGTCGAGATCTTCACCACCTGTGCCAATCTCATCTGTGCTATTGATGAGGTGACAAAGGTGAAGTTTCAGTCTAGTTTCTCTGTTCAGAGGTAAACGTATCAAATTAGACATTTTGAAACGTGTCACAGTGACACATTGTTTCCTGTTTTCTTTAATTCCAGGGTGCTGCCAACACTCTGATCTTCCCTGTGGTACAGCAGTTCACAGAGGCTTTCATACAGGCTCTGCAGATACCAGATGGACCAACGTCAGACAGTGGACTGAAGATGGAAGTGCTGAAGGTGACGAAATGTTCCATCCTGCAGAGAAGCTCAATTGTTTTTCTTACAATAAAAATTAAAAGTTATTTGTTTGCGTTCTGTTCTCTTTAAAGGCTGTCACAGCGCTGGTTAAGAACTTTCCCAAACCTATGGTGTCCTCCATGCAGCAGATACTTCCCATCGTGTGGAATACGTTGACAGAAAGCGCCTCTTTATATCCATTCATGAAGAAACTTGTGCCTGAGTGTTCTTAATCAATCTGTTTTTGATGTTATTTGCATGTGTATATTTTGGATATATATTATATTAGTGCTAAATTCTAGCTATCTAAAAGTTATGTCAATGTTATCAAAAAGGTTTTTTTAAAGTTGTTTAAAACATTAACGCTTTAAACATTTTTAAAGTTCTATATCACATATCAAAAAATGTGATATAGAAATTATTCATTCAAGTTGTTAGTGGGGCATTTAAAACTGCTACAGAATTTATAAAAGAAATAATGTTAATACAACATCTAAAAATTGGACGTTTTGAACATTTCTAGAACATTAACATTTGTTACAAAATAAAATGTGTAATGTTTTTGTTTAAATCGTTAGCTGGGATATCCATTTTTGGTCGCGGTATATTTCTTAATGACACGTACTTATGTAAGAACTGAGGTGAACTACACAGAAGAAGTGGATGATCCCATTGACTCAGATGGTATGTGGTACTTTTTGGCTTTGTTTGTCATCATCACTCACACTTTATGGAGCTTCATGAACTCATATTTGTCCCCATGAACAGGTGAAGTCCTTGGTTTTGAGAACCTGGTGTTCAGCATCTTCGAGTTTGTCCACACACTGCTGGAGAACAAGAAGTTCAAGAGCACGGTGAAGAAAGCTCTACCAGAACTCCTATATTACATCATCCTCTACATGCAGATCACTGAAGATCAGGTGTGTGGGTGGTCTGGGTGTTCGTCTCAGCTTATGGTTGTTCTGTGGTTTCTTCTCCATGCTTATGTTCTTCATGTTCTCCATCTCACAGATCAAGGTCTGGACAGCCAACCCTCAGCAGTTTGTTGAGGATGAAGATGATGATACTTTCTCTTACTCGGTTCGGATATCAGCCCAGGATCTCGTGCTGGTGAGGACTTTGAGCATGTCTTTGCAGGTGTTTGAATTTTTCCTCCTGAAGTTCTCTTATTGAAGTTCTCTTGTTTTTCATTTGTCAGGCTGTTGCGGCAGAGTTTCAGAATGAGAGTGCTGCAGCTTTAGCTGCGGCTGCAACACGTCACCTCCAGGAGGCAGAGCAAGCCAAGAACGCAGGCAGTGAACACTGGTAGGAATGTTGAACATTACACCATTTCTGTATGGCGGGGGTTTCCAGTTCTTGTTCCTAGAGGTCCACAGACCTGCAAAGTTTAGCTCCAACACATCTGCCTGGATGTTTCTAGCAGTCCCAAAGACCTTGATTATCTGCTTCAGGTATAATTCATTAGGGGTGAAGCTGAACTCCGCAGCTTTGTGGACCTCAATGGAGACCTCTGATCTATGATGTTCTTTCAGTACATTGCTTTGCATTGAAATCTCTCCTTGGCTGTGCAGGTGGAAGGTGCATGAAGCTTGCATGCTGGCTCTGGGCTCGGTCAAGACTATAATCACAGAAAATGTCAAGAACGGTTGCGTGCAGTTCGATATGCACGGGTTCCTCGCTAGTGTCATCCTTGCTGACCTCAACTTACCAGGTAAACCTCCAGTACCTAGAGATGTTCCACGAAGGATCAGATCTTTTGGAGTATAATGAAGACAGTAACCAGAAGTTTTCACCTCCCAGAAGCTTCACCGTTCTTGTTGGGTCGGGCTTTATGGGCAGCTAGTCGTTTTACCGCAGCAATGTCACCAGAACTCATCCAGCAGTTTCTTCAAGCCACTGTCAGTGGTCTTCACGAGAGCCAGCCGCCTTCTGTTCGTATCTCGGCAGTGAGAGCTATCTGGGGGTAATTTGGTCTCAAGTTCTTATTGTTTCATTTAGAACAATATGGTTGTCTAACTTTAGGCCGTTAAAGCTGCAATCCGTAACTTTTGCCTCTACTGCCATCTCTGTTTAAACCATGAAATTGCCGGTTACTTTACGTACTTTTCATTACGTACGTTTAAGTCAAACGAAGACCTGACTACTCAAATTATATATAATTATTAAAAACTTACCATTGCCAGTCAGAGCAAGGTACAGTTTTGAACATATTGTTATGTACTTGTTCAAAAACTGTTTTTGTTCATTTTTAATAAAAATAATTACAGCTTTAGGTCCTAAATTAATGTTCATTTAATTTCCAGTGGCATCAGTCTGTAACCTGTTTTGCAGTTACTGTGATCAGCTGAAGCTGTCAGAGAGCACTCACGTCCTGCAGCCGTTTCTGCCCAGTGTGTTGGAGGGGCTGGTGCAGCTCGCGGCACAGTTCAGCTCGGAGGTTCTGACTTTAGTCATGGAGACTCTCTGTATCGTTTGCACGGTGGATCCTGCTTTCACCACGAGTGCCGAGAACAAAATCTGCCCTCTCACCATCGCCATCTTCCTGAAGTACAGTAACGGTACTGTAATTTCATAGTCAACAACAGCCAGTATTCTTTCAATTTTGGCAGGGTTGCACAGTGTATCTGAATTATCAAAATATCACAGTATGCTAATTGTTGTAGTTTTTAATAACTGTGTAATTTTAATGCTTTAAAAAGTTACATTTAATCGTTCTTTGATCCATGCAGCTAACAGACAGACTGTATAGATGTTTTTGGGGTTTTTTCCCAGAAAGAATGTGAAATGTATGTTGGTTATTTAATTTTCACCATTTTTAAATACATCTTAATATAATTAAAATTGTTTTTTATTTTATGCATTATCATATCGCATACAGTATATCGCATTATTTAGCAAGTTATCGCTTTTTTCTTCAATAACGTGCTATCCTACATATTTGATTTATCTTTTTTCTGTTTTCTGTCTTGCTTTTCTGTTAGATCCTGTCGTGGCGTCTCTAGCGCAGGACGTCTTTAAGGAGCTCGCGCAGATCGAAGCGTGTCAAGGGCCGATGCAAATGCGCCTCATTCCCACACTCATCAGCATCATGCAGGCGCCGCCTGATAAAATTCCTTCTGGACTTTGTGCTGTGAGTTACACTGCTCTGATTGATGGCTCTCTGATTCCCAGCAGTTGTTTTCTTCTGACTGTTTAATTCTTTGTAAAAGACATCCATAGACATCTTGACCACGGTTGTTCGGAACACCAAACCTCCGCTGTCAGACATGCTTGTGTGCCAAGCGTTTCCCGCCGTGGCCCAATGCACCCTGCGCACGGATGATAACGCCACAATGCAGGTAGTTTTAAGCTTTGTTTGTATTTTTGCCTGGTTCCATCTTTGGAGGAAACCGTTTTACTTGACACGCTCACTGTTGTACTATTCATTGTAACCAGAATAATCGAGTCCAGACCAACACGAAGCAGAGGACAGAAGTAGTAGTTTACTGGAGCAATGCTCGCACTTGTAACATTAATTGTAACTGAATGTATAAATATAAGAACATGAATAACACAATGTCTTAATTTTTTTATTAAACATTGTTTCTTTAACATTTTTATTAAACAAACAAAATGGAAATCTTGTTTGCTTTTATTTCTCATCCAGCATGTACGAAACAAATACAAGCCAATAGTTTTGAATCCTGTGTAAATAAATACTTAGTATAGTAAACTTTCAATACTTTAAAAGTGTCAGATAAAGTGTCGATGCATTGTTTCACATGGATGGATCATAGAAACGCTGCACAGACGTGTCAAGTCGGTCATTTTTGGTGCGAAGCTGCATGGAGAGTTACAAAAAAATGGCGTGTGCAAGACTTGTTTCACGTGGCACTATCAGTGCCCATGACTGCCCACTCCATGATAGCCGTGCACACCAGTGTGCTCATGCGGATGTGTCGAGTATAAACCAGGCTTCAGTCTCCTGTATCTTCACTTTTAGAATGTAATCAGTAAAACAGCAGGGAGGGTGGGGGACAGGAAGGGTGGTTGCGTTTTATCTAATCGGTATTGTTGGTTTTCTCAGAATGGTGGTGAATGCTTACGGGCTTACGTCTCTGTGGCGCTGGAGCAAGTCGCCCAGTGGCAGGACGATCAAGGCAACAGTGGGCTCTGGTACGTTGTGCAGGTCATCAGTCAGCTCCTGGACCCCCGAACATCTGAGTTCACAGCTGCTTTTGTGGGGCGCTTGGTGTCCACTCTCATTGCCCGGGCCGGCACTCAGCTGGCCGATCAGCTGGATCAAATACTGCGGGCCATCCTCAGCAAAATGCAGCAGGCCGAGACCCTCAGTGTGATGCAGGTACAATCCGTCCATCTTTACTTACCTTCATGTTGATCCAACCCCACAGA